>JANAVB010010179.1:0-25877 GCA_029216955.1 Iris pallida | reverse complement strand
CCATTTCAGTTTTTCCCTTTTTTTTCTCTTCTATTTTACATGTTGTATACAATGATATAATATATAGATACATATAATGTAATATGCATGAATGACATGTATGTAAAAAAATAGTATAGTATACACTTAATGATATGTGATGGATATAATACATGAACTGAAGTATGCATGTATATGTGATATGAATGAATGATATAATATGTGTTAAGGTAATGTAATCTATGTATTCACATATATTTTAAGTTAAATATATGAGTTTGTATGCTATATTATATGTATGCATGTATGCATGAATGAATGTAATATAATGTAGAGTTGTATAATGAATATAATGTATGCAAGTATATATGTATTCATATGTATGTATGCATCTATGTATGTATATATAGGTGCATAAATGAATGCAAGTATGCATATATGATATGTATATAGGCATGTATGTAATATATGTTATGTATATGATATGTATGTATGCATGTATGCAATGTAAGTATGTATGTATGTATTTCTATAAACTGAGTTAACCTATAACCTTTTACACGCATGCATTCATACACTCTTTGACACCATATATCCCATGTCACATACACCTACCTATCACTAAATCTGAGAACATTAACACATATCCTTTCACCACGTGCCAAACACACACACACACACACACACATACACACACACACACACTCACTTACTCTTTTACCTCTCTTTCTCTCTCTATATATATATATATGTATATGTATGTACCTATATAATAGCTTTCTTATATTATCTATGTATATAATATGAATGTGAATAATATATATACATTATATGACTAAGTTTGTGTGCCTTGTTAGCTTATGGTTTAGTTTTGTGCTTGGTTTAGCAAGTAACTTAGGCTATGAGTTAGTAGCTATCTTGGATACTTGATTTGCATAGACTTAGTTTGTTTAGACCTAGAATTGACTAACCTAGACTAGTTAACCATTGTTGACCCAACCCTAGCTAGTTTGACCACAGTTGACTATAGTTGACCTAGTTTGACTTTATAGTTGACCAGAGTTGATCAAGAGTTGACTTTGACATAGATTGACTTAGACTCATGTAGATTACATTATAATTTCAATTATCATATAAATTGAAGTCTTTATAGCCTGTGTTGCTCTAACTAGGACTCTGTGACTCCAGTTGGCCATCTTTTTATATCAGCTGCTCAGGGTATCAGGCGAGAACATTCTCTGATAGTTCTCTCATTTACTTGTCAATTACTGTACTTCAGTTATAGTTAGTTTTATGTGATTCTATGTTACAACACGTATGGATATTTCTGGATTCATGTATGCGACAGAAAAACTATCTTGTCTGGCCTCTATTACTGGAATCATTGCTGGTATCATCTTGTTTGGCTTCTATTACTGGAATCATTCTGGAATCATTGCTGGTATCATCATGTTTGATTGGACTCATCTCGATTCTTGTATCGAATTCTGGATTCACTTGTATTGCGGGACAGGAAAATATTGAGTAAGACATGTAGACATATCCCAAATCTAGAATCTCCAAACTGGAATTTACTGAAAGCATAGCCATCCCACACTTGGCCGAGTGTGTGATGTGCCTGATACCTACAGCCATTTACATGTCGATCTCGGTATTTTAAAATACACTGTTAGAATATAGCTGGTCTTACCTGGATTCTTAATCACTGACTAGAATCATCTTATACTGGATTCATCTTGTATTAGATTCATCTCGTACTGGATTTACATTAGATTTACACTTGTCTTACATTTACTGTCTGGATTTATCATGTTACTCTAGTTCAGCTAGAATCTTATTTTATAGTCTTCATTGCCATAATTTTTCTCTTGTTTTAGTTACCTTACTTTCCTTGTATCTTAATGTTTCTCTATACCAACACCTGAATATAAACTACCATGTTCAACAATAAAACTGACTTTAATTGCTTTATAGTTCTCTATCATTTACTTGGATTTTCTAGATGAGTTGTGCTCGTTCCTGTCCTGACTGGACCTGTTAAAATATTACAGATGATTGCCCTAAGGATATTTGCCCTACTTGCCTTGGAGTAGGAGATGGCTTAGCTACCTTTGGCCCTGACACTCAGGAGTGTTCGGGAGACTAGCTAGAAGACTTGTTTTAGTTTTCATGTTTTAGAACTTGAATTGTAATAAGTTGAGATATTATTTTGTTTTGAGATTGTTTGAGATTATTATTATTTAGTAGTTGATTTTGTTGTTGTTATTTAGTCTTAGTTATAAACTTATGTGTTATCATATCGTGCTTAGACTATGATTGAGATTTCATTATATCTATAATTGTCCAACGTTCGGAGTTGAGATTTTGATAAGTACATTATATAATTGTATGAGTTGTTGTTTAGATAGTAAACTAGAACAACGTTCTACTACTGCCGATACTGCGGCGTAGGCTGGACGTACCCACTTCTCGTGCCCCTACATTGGGTGCAGGTCGTGACACGTTTTTAGTGGTGGCCCATGCAGGTCGAGTTTATGTAGTGATATTCGAACTAGAGTATCACTACAACCTGTGATAAGATTGAGCGATAGGCTTCAACGGAGAGGTACTCAATCACAGTTAGGACTACTTGAGAAGATTTCTGGGATGACCCTTAAGAATCTCATTATAAACTATCTCAAATTCGATTCCGACATTTTCTGTCTACTCCTTGTTCATCGTTGAATTTGATTATTGGTATTCATTATTGACTTGATTTTCTACCATGATAACATTATGTGCTAGGTTGCCTCAGTCATGGAATCTAGAGTCTTCTACAGCCATTTTAGCTGGTTTGGCGATGAGATAGAGTCTGATTTTGGATGTATTTCTCGGGTGTGAGAATTTAAAGTTTTGCAGCCAAGCTAGCGGCAGTGCAAAAATTTTAAATACCATAATTCTAGAGATATGTACCTTAGTTTGCGGACTCTATGATTATCGCTGTTGTACTTACTCGCATAACGAGGATCTGGTAACATGGTTCTGGATAGACGGGTATGATTATCAGATTTCAGAATAGATACCATATTGATGGTGCCCTAGTATGATGGAATGGAATATCAGTGTGGATGTTACTTAAGTATCATGGATTAGATAGAGGGAGCTAGGCCACCTGTAGTGCAGCACACGTGTCCCGTACCATCAGAGGGATATACCCCAGAGTGGCAGGATTTTTGCGCTGACAGTCGAGTAGAACCGACGCTACGGGTGACGGGTTAGCAGGTCTGTGTATTTTTTTTCTTCTTTCCACCTTGTCGTGTGATTCCATTAGTACCTATCAGGATGTTTTGTGCTGTGATAGATAGTATAGTGACCCTGATCAAGACCGGGATATCACGACCAGTAGGACCACAGTTTACTTGTTTTAGATATAGTTTTTCTTGATCTTGATTGTTGGGGGTTTAACCTAGAAGGAGTACGACCATCTTAATTTCGAGGACAAAATTCTTCTAAGGGGGTAGACTTGTAACACCCAGTTTTCCAAATAAGAGTAATTTTGAACTTTTGTAAAAGTTTATTATTTAATAATAGGATTTATGATTTATGGGTATTTTTAATTAATTTAATACAATTTAAAATTGGTGAATTATAATTTTGATGTGTTAGCTAGTGAACCCTAGAACTATTAAGCCTAGAGACTAACCATGACCATGGAGACCTAACCATGTGATTAGAATGACTATTTATAACTTTTTAGGCTAAGGATATTTTGGTCATTTTGTGATATTTGAATTATTTAAAATTTTGATTAATTGAAGAATTTTAGATTATTTTAATAATATTTAAATTGATGTATTATGATTTTGGTCATTTTTATATTTTAATATTTTGGGAATTTTTATATTTTAATATTAATTTTACGAGATTTGTTTAGTCGGATTTGAGTTTCGTTTCGTTCCGACTTGTGTTAGTGACCTGGGTAGCTTAGACTGTAGACGGGATCCCAAGATTAGTTAGTTATGGCCCACGAACCCCACTAATTAAGTTAGTGATTTTAGACTAATCCCACTTGTTAGATTGGTTAAGTTAGAGGCTTAAATTTAACCCTTTTGATCCCAAACTTGAACCTAACTTAAAATTAACTAAGAGGACTAGTTGAGGCCTTATTGGGCTTTCACCCAAGACCCAAATAGGGTTTAGTGGCAGCCACTATAGCTAGGTTAGCCTCCCTTTCTTTCATTTCATTCCATCTTGTCTCTTTTCTTTCACAAAGTTTCGTCCCCAAATTAGAGAGCTTCCCTCTTTAGTTTAATCTCCAAATCCTTACATCCCTCCACCAAAACTTCCATCCAACCTTCTCATACTACAAATGGATGGTGCTAGCAAAGATTTGGATCAAAGTGCAAGGAGGAGTGTCCTTTTTGGAAGATCTTCGTGTCGGAGGCCGTGTCCTTGGGAGTATTATTGGGATTTCACTCTCAATAGGTCAAACCAACCGTCTAAATTGATTTTCTATGCATATTAGTTAGTTTTAAATCCATAGGATCCACCCCCATGTATGTACCCATTTAGATTCAAATTTGAGGCCATTTGGATCTCTCTTGAGGATTTTAGATATGTGTCTTGTGTCCTACTTGATAGATCCTAAATTAGGACACCCCATGTGTATGTATGTATGCTAATAGTTTAAATAGACATTTAAATTCAATTTATAATGGTTAGAGAGTGGATTGATCTTAGTTAGGATGGTTAGAATGAGTTTATTTGGATACCTATGTTGGTATCAAAGTATCTTGGCCTACATGTGTTTCTTTTGTCCAAAACAACTCAAATTCGTCATAATATTCATCCACGTTTTTATTAACCAAAGCAAATTAGAAATGTCATAACTTTTAGCTTAGAACTCCGATTAATCTTCTCTTTTTTTAAAAGAACCGTATTGAAGTTAGATTTCCAAATATATATTTTAATAAGCCAAATTCTTTCTGGAACTTTCTGTAAAACTATTTGAGTGTCAGCTGTCCGAATGATAAACGCGTTTCGGTATTTTTTCGATTCCGGAACTTCCGGACACGAAAATGCTATCCGTTTGAAGTTTTGAAAAGCTAACACGAAGGGATACGACATACTTTAATTCTAGAATTTAGTGAAGGCCCATTTGGTTCAATATTGGTTTTAAGTAGAAGAGTGACTATACGACATAGGCATTTTGTGTAACCTATGAGCCTATATAGTATGGATATTAAATGAATGTAGAGTATGTAATGCATGATATGTCAGATGAATGAAATGATATATATGTGATATGTATCCTGTTTATATTAATGTATATATATGATTGAATGTAAGCATGTAGGAATACAATCAATGTAATGTATGTAAGCAATGCATAAATGCATGAATGAAAGAATAATATACAATGTATGCATGAAAGTATATAATGAATGCTAGATACGAATGCAAGGTATACATGTAATGATAGATATGAATGCATAATGTATACATAATATAATGCAATATATAATGATAGCATTTATGGTAATGTAGAATATATGATGCAAGCATGTATATGTCCACTGTTTTACCTTTTTCCTTACATTTTTCCTTTCCTTCCCTTTCTATTTCAGTTTTCCCCCTTTTTTCTTTCTTCTATTTTTACATGTTGTATACAATGTATATAATGTATAGATGCATGTAAGTATGTAATATGCATAAATGACATGTATGTAATAAAAATAAGTATATGTATGCAACTTAATGATATGTGAATGGATATAATGCATAAACTGAAGTATGCATGTATATGGAATATAAATGAATGATATATATATGTGTTAAAGTAATGTAATTTATGTATTCACATATATTTTGAGTTAAATATATGAGTTTGTATGCATATATTATATATATGCATGTATGCAGGAATGAATGTAATATAATGTAGAGTATGCATATATGAATATAATGTATGCAAGTATATAATGTATTCAAATATGTATGTATACATCTATGTATGTATGTATAGGTGCATGAAAGAATGCAAGTATGCATATATGATATGTATGTAGGCATGTATGCAATGTATGTATGTATACATGATATATATGTATGGATGTATGCATTGTAAGTATATATGTATGCATTTCTATAAACCGAGTTAACCTATAACCTTTTACACACATGCATTCATACACCCTTTGACACCATGTATTCCATGTCACATACACCTACCTATCACTAAATCTGAGAACATTAACACATATCCTTTCACACACATGCCAAACACACACACACTCACTTACTCTTTTACCTCTCCTTCTCTCTCTCTCTATATATATGTATGTACCTATATATATATAGCTTTCTTATATATATCTATGTATATGAATATGTGAATGTGAATAATATATATACATTATATGACTAAGTTTGTGTGCCTTGTTAGCTTATGGTTTAGTTTTGTGCTTGGTTTAGCAATTGACTTAGGCTATGAGTTAGTAGCTATCTTGGATACTTGATTTGCATAGACTTAGTTTGTTTAGACCTAGAATTGACTAACCTAGACTAGTTGACCATTATTGATCAAACCCTAGCTAGTTTGACCATAGTTGACTAGAGTTGACCTAGTTTGACTTTATAGTTGACCAGAGTTGACAAAGAGTTGACTTTGACCTATATTGACTTAGACTCATGTAGATTGCATTATAATTTCAATTACCATATAAATTGAACTCTTTATAACCTGTGTTGCTCTAACTAGGACTTTGTGACTCCAGTTGGCCTTCTTTTTATATCAGCTGTTCAGGGTATCAGGCGAGTACATTCTCTGATAGTTTTCTCATTTACTTGTCAATTACTGTACTTTAGTTCTAGTTAGTTTTATGTGATTCTCTATTATAACACGTATGAATATTTCTGGATTCATGTATGCGACACACATACCATCTTGTCTGGCCTATATTACTGGAATCATTGCTGGTATCATCATGTTTGGCTTCTATTACTGGAATCATTACTGGTATCATCATGTTTGGATGGACTCATCTCGATTTTTGTATCGAATTCTGGATTCACTTGTATTGTGGGGCAAAAAAATATTGAGTAAGACATGTAGACATACCCCAAATCTGGAATCTCCAAACTGGGATCTACTAGAAGCATAGCCATCCCATACTTGGCCGAGTGTGTGATGTGCCTGATACCTACAGCCGTTTACATGTCAATCTCGGTATTTTAAAACATACTATTAGAATATAGCTGGTCTCACCTGGATTCTTGATCATTGACTAGAATCATCTTGTACTGGATTCATCTTGTATTAGATTCATCTCGTACTGGATTTACATTGTATTTACACTTGTCTTACATTTATTGTCTGGACTTATCATGTTACTCTAGTTCAGCTAGAATCTTATTTTACAGTCTTCATTGCCATGATTCTTCTCTTGTTTTAGTTACCTTACTTTCTTTCTATCTTAACTGTTTCTCTATACCATCACCTGAATATAAACTACCATGTTCATCAATAAAACTGTCTATAACTGTTTTATAGTTCTCTGTCATTTACTTGGGTTTTTTAGATGAGTTGTGCTCGTTCCTGTCCTGACTGGACCTGTCGAAAATATTACAGATGATTGCCGTGAGGACATTTGCCCTACTTACCTTGGAGTAAGAGATGGCTTAGCTACCTTTGGCCCCGACACTCAGGAGTGATCTGGAGACTAGCTAGTAGACTTGGTTTAGTTTTCATGTTTTAGAACTTGAATTGTAATAAGTTGAGATATTGTTTTGTTTTGAGATTGTTTGAGATTATTATTATTTAGTAGTTGGTTTTGTTGTTGTTATTTAGTCTTAGTTATAAACTTCTGTGTTATTATATCATGCTTAGACTGTGATTGAGATTTCATTATATCTATACTTGTCCTCCATTTGGAGTTGAGATTTTGACAAGTACATTATATAATTGCATGAGTTGTTGTTTAGATAGTGACCTAGAACATCGTTCTACTGCTAACACTGCAGCGTAGGCTGGACGTACCTACTTCTCGTGCCCCTACACTGGATGCGAGTCGTGACACATTTTTAGTGGTGGCCCATACAGGTCGAGTTTATGTAGTGGTATTCGAACTAGAGTATCACTACAGCCTGCGATAAGATTGAGTGATAGGGTTCAATGGAGAGGTACTCCTTGTTATTTTAACTGATATCTTCCGATCTTGTACGTAATTTTATATCTCCCTCTAACTTATCCTATATCATTCTACATATCGATCTACCCTCCAATCATATGTAATTTGCTTATAGATAACCAATGATTACTTGGTCATCATGGTCCTACAAATGCTCAACCCTTAAACCTAAGTACAAGATTCTAAACCTCATTCCATAGTCATATTATTACAATATCTCGTCACTCCGTCTTAGATACCCTATCATCAAGTTATAATATCAATGCAATCGTTCTTAATGGTTTCTAAGTCTACTATAGTCAGTCACTCATACTTGTCCTACAAGCTTAATCTAACCAATCCCTAGAAAATGTACTCATCACTATCACACAATAATATTTACAGTTATCATATAGAATCAGTTAACGGGGTTTTGGCTATTTCAGTTGTCTATTAAATAAAAGGTAACAATGGCCCAAGACTGGGTTGATCAAACCATATTAATATCCAAACAAGTTAAGGGTCAAGCAGACAGGAAAGATTGTCGAAATATCTTCAAGAATGGTATCAGGCAAAACGAGATACATAGGATGTGGTCTAGGTAAAACTCGAGAACCATATACCTCCTTGATTATGTTACGTGAAGTTATTGCCAAGTTAGTGTGCATCTGGCTGAAATAACTTCTTTGTTCCGTAATACGACGGATGGCTGCAGTGCACAGCTGCCACGCTAGTTAATACAGGTTCTTGAATTTATCTTGGCTAAATCCATGAAATATTAATCAAATGTGTAGGGTATGGATCAAGTAAGATCCGTGAAACATATGTAACCATGATGCCATCATCTGAAGTCCTGCCTCGCCAGTATTTCTATGATTGCAAAAACTCTCAATTCCGTAATAGAAGGTTAAAATATACTTTCTCGAACCTTTCTTGGATCAATCCATAAGACATTTCCAACAATTACCGAGAAGGACGAGAAGAATTATCCAAGAGGTTAACGAAGAAGAGTTTAGTCAAACCATAGGAAAGATGGAACACAAAAGCAATTATGTCGAGAAAAGATAACATGAAAACAATTATGTTGGAGAGTTCTAGAGAAGCTATAATCCTAGTTGTGGATGTAGATAGGACAGAGTTAATCAAGACGGAAAAGAATGATGATAAGAATTTGTTCTTGCTCATCTAGTCATAACGAAGTGAACCAATTTAAGAAATAATCTGATAACCATAGACGTCTTCCTGAAATCATATTGCCAGAATTTTTGCCACACCAGTAAGCATAGATGCAATAAACGATAGAGTCCATAGCTAAGATATATACCCTATAATTATGTTATCTAGAATTCTCGCCATGCCAACTGGTATGGCTGCGAGAAAATCTAAATTCCATAACTAAGATAAGTATACCCAAAATCAGGCTCTATGTTTTTGTCATACTAGCTAATATGGCTACGATAAATTCTAAACTCCATAACTAAAGCATACATTTTTCTTTCTCACTATCCTCATCAAATATGTTATCAGAATACTCCATAACCCAATCCATAAAATTTATCTTGATACAAAATCAAGGTCAACAACGAACATTATGAATCAAATTTTACAACGAATTAACGAAGAGTAAATGCAAACAAGCGAAAATAGATTTCGAGGTAGGATTTAGAGTGAGATTCTCAGGGGTCATCCCAAAGGTACTATCTTGGTCAAAATTGTAACCCACTGAATTTCAAGCAAGAGGCTAAATAAAGTTAACGGTCCTATGTTGTGATGAGTTTTTCCTATGTTACAATCCTAGTAATCCTCTAGGTTTTCTAAATGTTGTCCCTAGTGTTATCAAGTTGTCCTAAGATCCTAATTGCAGGCATGCTTGGTACAATAACATAACCAAACAATTTAAGTCTCAACCTGAATGAGCCACCGCTAAAAATATGTCACGACCCGCTACCCAAATTGTTGGGGCGGGCTGAGCCATACCCAGCCTACGCTTGTGTTATAGCATAGTAAGCTGTTATAAGTAAAGACAGTAATGAATCTAAGATACTAATAGTTCTAATATCACACTTCAAAGGTTCATCACAATATAGCATCTATAAGCGAAATTAAAATGATTTTAGATTTAATTATTACACTTCCAAGGTATTAAACTGGAGACAAAGTCCAGTGACCAAAAGATAGAGTTTAAACAGTTCAACAACTAAGCCAAAAAGGAATCTAAGTGAGACTACCAAGCGAGGTTCCCTGCGGGGACTTCCGCGGACGTAATGACCTGATCCTCTACAGTGGGCCCATAGTAAGGGTCACAGAGCAACTCTTCCTCAGAAAGTATGCCTACAACGTTTTCCTGTTAGGAAGGGAGCAAAGTACTGGTTCTACAAACTAAATATACTGAGCATGGAATGAAAAGAGATGTGGTAAAAGAAACATGGCATATCCTAGTCTATCATGTAGTAAATACATTTGTCATGGCGATACATGTACATATAATATTTGAAACTCTAGAAGGTACGTGATCGGTCAATAGGTATAAAATGTACCAGTGTACAAGTCTATATGTAATAAAATATACATACGTATAAGTCTACAAGCATAAATGCACGTACATACAAATATGCAGGATAAAAGGCCTACGGTAAGGGTGCATGAGATGCAACCGAGCTCGCTACATATAAAGTGGTCTGATCACGTACTCAACTAACAGTTTCCCCCATCCCCAAGTTATAAACATGTGACAGATACTAAAAACAGTTTGAAACATGTGAAGCATATGGATGGTATATGTTGGCCCATTGGTCATGGTCAAACCTGATTTTAATAATTGATCAAACTCTGTCTCGATATACTGAACTATTCAGATGTTTATTAAAGACGTTTTGGACACTGATCAAGATTGGATATCTACTCAATTCTTCGGTGAACCTCCGTTAGCTGGGACAGTACTCCTACAGCTAATCTGAAACAGATGCTGAGTAAAGAAAATTAATTTATAAAATAATATTATTATATTATTTGAAATTTAAAATTATAAAACTTTGAATTAAATATTTGAAATGAGTTGATGAAAAGGATATGGCCCACATAATTTTTTTAAAAAACCCAGGAGAAACCTAGGCAGTCCGAATTCGGCTCGAGTTCGGTCCGAATTCGGCCATAGTTCTATTGGTGCTGTATCGATTTTAAACCAGAACCGAGGCCTTCTCATCTTCATCACTTCCAAACTAATTTCTCATCACAGCAACAGCAGCTGAAGAACACCCCAAACCCTAGCAACTCTCCACTCCTTTTCTTCCAATCTACATGGAGATTTTCATCCAAAATTTGGATCGTGCGGAGAATCACGTCCTCTACAACATACTTGATTCTCGGAAGGTATAATTTCTTATCTCCCCTACTTTCAAATTTTTAGGGTTTCTTAGTTTTGGAAAAGAATGCCTAAGGGATTCAATCGTTTCAAGAGGAAGAATACCCATACCAGAGAAGAGGCTTCATCTTCTGATCTAAATACGAATTCCCTTTCCTCGGTCTAATCGGATGACGGTATATCGGATGAGTTTTACTTAAAACTCAAAAACTCATAACCAAGTATTGCTTTGGTATGCCGATTTTGCTATGCGTACTATATGCACCGGCTCTCCGATTAAATGGACTGTATTTTCTGATCACTGTCTCTTCTTTGAGGTATTAGAGTTACACCATCTTGCCACCCTACAATTCCCTATAGCTACGAATGCCCTTAGATTGTTCTATTGTAACTTCGTGTTAGATACTTTTACGCAAGGACTCGTGTTGGCAGGATAGACATCGAGTTCGATGATGTATTGTTAGCAGAAATCCTTGGTATTCCAAACGAAGGTGTTCCTCTCGATGACATCACCAACTTCGATTTTCTTGAGGGCACGACTCTTGTTAGTTTCAAGAATGAGCTTTGTGCGCCCGCACGTGCTCGTCATGAAAAGTTCAAGGCCGATAATTTGAACTTGTTTAATTACGAGTTACATCGCATCATCTATTCCACTCTACTTCCCAAATCCACTTCAAAAGATGATGTCACTGCACTAGAACTTTCTGCCCTATATCACATTCTTAAGGGGATTCCTTTTTCTTCTCCTAAGACGATCATTCAGATGACGGGTAGATATCGCGGAAGAGATCGTAACCTCTCTTATGCGATGCTTATCCTACGCATCTTTTAGCGTTTTGACATAGACTTATCCACTTGTGCTCTGGACCCTGAGCCCAAGTTCCTCAAGCTTTCTCGTCGCAGCATTGCCACTGCCCCTCCACCTCCTACACCTACTCCTACTGCACCTGTTCCTCCCCAGTCTTACCCTATAACTTTTGAGGGTATTCTTCAGCACCTATCGGATCTACAGACGTTCTTTGTTGATAGTTCCATGGAACATGAGTTCCGTGACGTGACTCGGTTCCAGGTTATTGCCAACTCATTTGCTGATCTCAGATTTGCTCAAACGGGTCATTCTGCTAGCTCTCTTCCTAGAGACCCTTCTGTATCTGGTTACCGCATTAATGATGAGGCGGTCCACTCTCTGTTCCAGCCAGGGAACACTTACGATTAATATCGTACTTCTGGTGCTACTCTACACACCTCTAGAGCTGGCACATCTGGAGCTGGTCCATCTGGACATGATGGCACTGCAGTTGATGACGATGATGATGAGGATGATTTTTGATTTGTCATTCTGTTGAGACTAAGTTTATTGTCTTTGATTACTTGGAAATGCTCCGACATTCCAAGCTAGTATCAGAACTTCTGTTTTGTTATTGGTTATGATTTGTGACCTCTTTATGGACATGTTATATGCTTTAGTTTAACATTTTCTTCAGTTCAGATTTTATTATAGCATTATCTTTGTATGCATCCATTTAAACTGTCGGTGACAATTATTATCTGCTTATCTTATTTTTGTCTGTGATAATTATACCATGCCTGTGTTGAATATTTTTATTCATATTTTTTGTGTTTCTTCACTGATTGTAACTTACACATATATTATGGGGGAGTTTTTTTTTACAATTATATTGCTAAGTGACAACGGGAGAGAAATAAAGATCTAACATCTTCATGAATACAGGTTATGAACAATTTTTTTGCTACATTTTATTATATCGGTAGTGATGTTATATCGGTCAAGATTTGTCAATTATTAGCGACGTATTTTCCCTATTTATATTAGCGACATATTTTCCCTATTAGCGACGTATTTTCCCTATTTAGCGACGTCCTGAGGCGTCGCTGATTTGACAGATTTTAGTAGTGATGTTATATCGGTCAAGGTTTGTCAATTATCAAAATGGAGGAGATTGTTGGCCCATTGGTCATGGTCAAACTTGATTTTAATAATTGATCAAACTCTGTCTTGATATACTGAACTATTTAGATGTTTACTAAAGACGTTTTGGACACTAATCAAGATTGAATATTTACTCAGTTCAAGACCGAAGCTATGTTTGCCACTCAAGATTGTATTTCCTTATGCAATATAATTTTTATTTTTATTGAGTCTAGGAATACATTGTGCACCAAGTCGTACTGGCAAATAGGCTATCCGAAATCGTTTTTCAAAATTGACCTATCATTTTTTTAAAATAACCTATGTTTTTGAAAAACATTTGCTAATTACAAAAAGCTTCTGAAGGATTTTCAGAAAGTCAAAAATATTTTTTTCATAAAATTAACCTGACCAACCCTGACAGAACTCGGCCAGAGTTCGGCCAAGATAAACGTTATGTGAATGTTGGATTTTGAACTTGGTCTCCCTTCAGTTGCGGTTTGTTACAAAGAGTTCTATCCGAATTCTGCTCGAATTCTGTCAGAATTCTGTCTTTGGAAAAACTATAAATAGAGAGGAATTCTGATCATTTAAAATCACTCATTCACTTTCATCTTCTCTCTTCTAAAAGCTTATGTTTCTTCCAAAGAGTTCTAAAAAGCTTTCATTTTCAAATCCCAAGCCAGTTACAATTCTCTAGTCAATTTGTCGGTACGATACGGTCTAGAAGATTTCAGAGAAATTATAATCAGAGGCTTGATTGAAGAAAGACTCTTCAAAACTGAAGTTGGTCGAGTTCTTCGTATCAAAGCTCGCATCTGTAGAAGTTGCAAGGACTTCGTATGAAAACTTGCAGGATTTTCTAATAGTGGATTCAACTGGAAGCTAGAGTTCTTCCGACTGGACTAGTCCTCACAAGAGGGAAACCAGTATAAATCTCTGTGTTTGCGTTTGCCTTCTGATCACTCTTTTCTTTACAATTATTACTTTGTGATTATTATTATTTTTGTGATCTAACTGCTAACAAGTTTTAAATTATCAATATTCCGCTGCCTACTCTATGCACTCCCTCTAGAGTATTCTGCTTTACGACTTCGTTCCTACAATTGGTATCAGAGCAGGTTATACAGGTAAAGCAAGGTAAAATTGCAGTTATTTTTAATTATTTTATAGATCATAGTATTACACATGGCAACTGTAAAATTCATAAGTGAAGGCCAAGCCACAAACAGACCTCCATTGTTTGACGGCATAAACTACACTTACTGAAAAACACGGATGAGTTTCTTCTTAAAATCTCTTGATTTTGACTTATGGTCTATAATTATTGATGGCTACAAAAAGCCTCCTCGTATTACTGTTGATGGAGTTTATTTGATAAACCCCATGATAAATATACTGAGGATGAAAAGAAAAAGGCCAATCTTGACGCACGTGCTATTAACACTTTATTTTGTACTTTAGACAGAACTGAATTTATCGGGGTGTCAACTTGCACAACATCAAATGAAGTGTGGAAACTTCTCGAAGGAACCCACGAAGGAACAACACAAGTCAAGGAGTCAAAGATCAGCAGACTTACTCAAGAGTACGAGGCATTCAAAATGAAGCCAAGTGAACCAGTCAATCAGATATTTCCAAGATTCTTGGATATTGTAAATCCTCTGTCTTCAATAGGCAAGGAATACAGTAACCATGAGAAGATTCGCAAACTTCTACGAGCTCTCCCAAAGAATTGGATTCCAAAGGCTACAACAATCATTGAAGGAAACGACCTCTCAACAATGTCTCTGGAAACACTCATGGGTAAGCTACTCACTCACGAGTTAGAACTTCAAGACTTTGAAGATGCTACACCAAAGGAGAAGTCAGAAAAGTCGATCGCTCTCAAGGCTCAACATAGAAGAACTATCGAAGATGATTCTGACGACAGTGACTCTGACTCTGAAGATCAAGCTCTTCTGGTCAGAAAATTCAAGAAGTTCATGAGTTTCAACAGAAGAACAAAAGATAGCAACAGCAACAACAACAACAACGAAAAAGATCCTATTTATTACAGATGTAAGAAGAAAGGACATATGAAGAAAGATTGTCCAACAACATTATCATCAACAAGAAAAAGCAGCAAATATGACAAAGACTACCTAAAGAGATCTACATCAAGGAAGTATGCCAATACAAGCATATGGCATGAAAGTGAAGCCAACGATTTAGAAGACGAACAATCAGATGACGCTGCAAATGTATGCTTGTGGCTTGCGATCAGGTAACCACTAATCCTCTGTTTGATCCTTATGATGATTTCATCTTTGAGAAATTAGGAGAGGCTTTCAGTGACCTGTTAAATGACTACAGGAAACTGCATAGTAAATATGAAACCTCTAAGAAGGTGCTTAAAGAGTACAAAGGTGAGATAGGAAGACTTACCGTCCAATTAGCTGATGTTAGAAATAATGACTCTTCTATTGAGTCTGGTGAGCTTTCATCTATTAAGCTATTGTTACATGAGACTATCAAGTTATCCGAAGAAAAAGACCAAACTATCATCCAGCTAAAGAAAGACTTATCTAAGGAGAGAAAGAGTCTCCAATGTGCATAAGTCAGAATGGAAACACTTACATCTGCCTACACTAGATTATATGACACCTCCAAAAAGTTAAAAATTAGTTTAGAAAAATGACCTGAAGTTGCTGCTTCCTATTCTAACACGTGTCAACTACCGAATCATCGGAACACACCCAAACCAAACACTGTCAGACCAAACCATACCAAACCTATGCCCAAGAAGACTACTAGGCATGCATTTTTCTATACTAGAAAACCAAAACCTACCAATTATGCACCTCATACAACTTTCATCACTCAACATGCAAAATGTCATTATTGTGGCCTCATTGGTCATATATCCTCTATATGTAGAATCAGAAAGTTAGTAGATTTAAATGTTTATGCATGGATACCAAAAACTAACCTGTCAGGACCCTACAAGAAATGGGTACTAAGAGTTTCATCTGTAAATTGTTTTGTAGGTGGAACGCCCTTCACATGCTAGAAGCAAATGGATCCTCGACAGCGGTTGCTCACGGCACATGACCGGTGATGCTTCATTATTCACAACACTATCGAAGAAGAATAAAGAAGGATACGACTCCTTCAGTAATAATTTAAGAGGGTACATAATCGGTATCGGTGACATTGGTAAGGCTCTCTATCCTGTGATTAAAGATGTTTGTCTAGTTACCGAGTTAAAACATAATCTGCTCAGCATAAGCCATTTAGCTGATCACGATTATGGCATTAACTTCATCAAAGATAAATGTACTATAGTTGATAGTTCAACTGGTAGTACTATCTTTAAAGGTATCAGGGAAGACAATATACATATTTTCTATCTGTTAGAAGATGCTAACAAAGCAAGTAGATGCTTGATGGCCAAGAGCATTAAGAGTCAACTATGACATACGAGACTCGGTCATGCAAACATGGACACACTTTCAAAACTAACCACAAAGAAGTTGGTACACGGCTTACCGGACATATCTTTCAATAAGGATACGGTATGTAGTGAATGTGAAAAGAATAAAGCTACCCGATCCACCTTTAAATTCAAGAACGTTGTAAGTACTACTAGACCTCTACAATTATTGCATATGGACTTATTTGGACCAAGTAGAATTGCTAGTCTAGGTGGTAAGTTATATGCATTTGTCATTGTAGATGATTTTTTTAGATACACATGGGTATATTTTCTTGCACGCAAGAACGATGCTTTGTCAGAATTCATCGCCTTTTGTAAGAAAGTACAGAATGAAAAAGGTTTCATGATTACTCGCATTCGTAGTGATCATGGCGGTGAATTTAAAAATACAGGGTTCAAGCAATTCTGTGACACACACGGTTATTTGTATGAATTTTCCTGTCCTAGGACTCCACAACAAAATGGAGTTGTGGAACGTAAGAACAAGACTCTATCTGAAATGGCTAGAGTAATATTGAACCAGTGTAGTCTACCTATATACTTTTGGGCTGAAGTTGTCAATACAGCGAGCTATATTCTCAATAGGGTTCTAATTCGACCTATATCGAAGAAGACTCCATATGAACTATGGTTTGATAGAACACCCACTGTTTCATATTTCAAGATTTTTGGTTGTAAATGTTTTATTCTTAATACTAAAGACAATCTAAATAAATTTGATGAAAAAACCGATGGAGGTATATTTTTAGGTTATATAGCAAAGAGCAAAGGGTACAGAGTCTTCAACAAGAGAACCATGATCATCGAAGAATCAATTAATGTCAAGTTTTATGAACTAAATCAACATTCAGACGATGACGACAATGAAGACGTGATTACACCAAGTACAGCTACTGCAAAACCTTCACACAAAGATGCAGAACTTTCAAGCAAAGAAGCCGGAACCAGCAATCCTGAGGTTATGCTAAAAGAGATGAGATTCTTGGCAGATCATCCAAAGGACTTGGTAATTGGTAAGATTACCAAGGGTGTAAGTACTCGTTCCTCTAATAAAGATATAGCTTCTTGTGTTGCTTTTATTTCACAGCTTGAACCCAAAAATATTGAAGAAGCATGTAGTGATAATTTTTGGTTAGATCTATGTAAGAGGAATTAAACCAATTCGAACGGAATCAAGTTTGGAAACTTGTTCCCAAGCCCATTGATCATCCGATCATTGGCACCCATTGGGTATTCCAAAACAAACTGAACGAGAATGGTTTAGTGACTCATAATAAGGCTCGACTCGTAGCTCAAGGATACAATCAAGAAAAAGGTATCGACTACGATGAGACTTATGCCCCAGTTACGAGATTAGAATCCATTTGCATGTTATATGCATTTACATGTTTTCATAATTTCAAGTCATTTCAAATGGATGTTAAAAGCACATTTTTGAATGGTTTTATAAAAGAAGAAGTTTATGTAGCTCAACCTCCAGGTTTTACTGATTTTAAAAATCCTGATTATGTTTTCAAGTTGAAGAAAGCCTTATACGGTTGAAAACAAGCCCCTCATGCTTAGTACGATCATCTAAGCTCTTTTATACTTGATAACGGTTTTTCAAAGGGAAAGGTTGACACTACACTGTTTATAAAATCTTTGAATAACAATATTCTTTTTCTTCAAATCTATGTAGATGATATTATTTTTGGATCCACTGATGAATGTCTTTGTCAAGACTTTTCAAAGTGTATATAGAATGAGTTTGAGTTGAGCATGATGGAAGAGCTGAAATTTTTTCTCGGACTGCAAATCAAACTAACCAACAATGGAACGTTCATAAATCAAGCAAAGTACACAAAAGATCTATTAAAGAAGTTCGACTTGGAAGCAGTCCAACCACTTAGCACTCCAATGGCGACTTCAACCAACACTACAAGAAAATGAAGTATTTACGACGCGCAATTTACGGCGTGCAGTTGCTGCGCGTTGTAAATGATACTCATTTACGGCGTGCAAATATGCATGCCGTAAAAGCGTTAAAATTTATCTTTTTTACGGCATGTTTGACAGGCACGCCGTAAATGAATACTCAATTACGGCATGCATTTTTGCGTGTTGTAAATGAGTCTACAATTACGGCATGCATTTTTGCACGTTGTAAATGAGTCGACAATGACGGCATGCATATATGCGTGTTGTAAATAATAGGCTCATTTACGGCATGCATTAAAGCACGTTGTGGTTGAAAAATCATTTAATAAAACACTCCTCATCAAAAAAAATAAATCTGCAGCTTGCTTCTAAAATTTTGCCCTAAGGAACTATTCCTCCCTTCAACTTTTATAATTTCCACCGAAATTTCCCCCTGTCAAAATTTCCTCCCTCTAAAAGTTTGCCATAAGGAACTATCCCCCCTTTCAGCTTTTATTTCCCACCAAAAATTTTCTACTGTCAAAATTTCCCTCTCAAGAACCCACAACTTTTTCTTTTCATTTGCCCTAAGTTTTATTTCCCACAGCTTTTCTTTTTCTTTTCCCACAACTACCCCCCCCCCCCCCCCCCCCGCGGCTCCAGTTTTACTTTTTCTTGGTAGAAGTTTTTCTTTTGGCAGAAGGGAGATCAAGCCCCCCCGAAGTTTTACTTTCCTTCTAACAAATTTTTTTCGAAGTTTTTCTTTTGGCAGAAGGGAGATCAAGCCGAAGGGGATCGATCGGTAGATTTACTTCTTCTCCAGGTTCGAATTTCTTTTCATAACTCGATCTCATCTTTGTTCTTCAGATCTTGAATTATTTATTCTTCATTTTAGTTTTTAATACGATGTTTAAAAGGATAGTTTTATTAGAAATCCTTTTGCACCCGATCTCGCTAACGACCCCAATTTCTAGAACATTAAGAGTAAATTGATGGATCTTGATTTTTTTTACACCCGATCTCCATCAGCGTGGTTGATCGATCTCTACTATGCTTCTCTATCCTTCGTAAACTGATATTATTATGTTTGCTTCTAGCAATGCATATCGATCTCCATCAGCGTGGTTGATGGATCTTGATTTTTGGAACATTTACTTCTTCTCCAGCTTTTTTTTACACCCCAATTTCTGGAACATTAAGAGTAAACTGATATTATTATGTTTGCTTCTATCAATGCATATCGATTCATTTTAGAATAGACTGATATTATTATTAATTTTTTAGGTGTTAACAGACTACTGCAAATGGGTTCGGAAGAGTAGCAAACATCTTTTATTACTTTGTAAGTATGATTTAGTTCTATATCCTTCGTATCCACTACTTTTTTAACATTAAATATATTCTGTTATTGTATTTTTTACTATCTTGAAAAATATATTTGTAGAATTTCCATATTAAAGTTAAGGAGGATCTCCAAAGAAAATAGAGACATCATGGATAAAAGTTGGATACATCTATCAAGGTTATTTTTAAAACTCTTAAACTATTTAATCTTATGGATATACATAGTGTGTCATTTCTTTGTAAAAAAATATTGATTTTTTTTCTTCTGCTTCTCTTGTTTTTTTTGTTTCTTTAGAACTTGTAACGACTATCATGATGGTGCAAGGAGATTTGTGGATATGGTTCAAGCAAGTAATGTGGATCTACAAAAGACTCATTGTCCTTGCAGCCGTTGTATGAACCTATAATACCATAATTTTGATACCATATATGATCACTTGGTCATAAATGGTATGCATCCTCGTTACACTACATGGGTCTTTCATGGAGAAAAGCCAAATACATTAGAAGATGGAAATGTAGCGTTTCCAGAGACCTATAACATGTACAAAGATGCACTTTTTGATGATGATGATGGTATGGAACCTACAGATGAAAGAATAGAGCCTGATTTGAAAGATTTAGTAGAGGAGGCAGAACTTCCTTTATATTCAGGTTGTACTATCACAAAGATGTCTGCAACGGTTATCTTATACAAGTATAAAGCTAGGTATAGCCTATCTGATACTGGTTTTGATGAACTTTTTGACATCATTCGGGATCTTCTACTAAATGATAACATACTTTCAAATTCATTATACTCTATGAAAAAGTTTCTCAAGGCATTTTATTTAGGGTACGAAAAGATACATGCTTGTGTTAATGACTGTTGTCTATTTAGAAAGAATTTTAAACATATGGAGATGTGTCCAAAATGTGGTGAATCACGATGGAAGATTAATAAGCGTACTAAAAAGGTTCATAAAGGAATTCCAGCAAAGGTCTTGAGGTACTTTCCAATCGTACCTCGATTTAAGAGAATGTTTAAGTCATCTGAAAAGACAGAACAACTAACATGGCATTATAATAACACAAGTCAGGATGGTATGATGCGCCATCCAGTTGACTCGTTTGCATGGAAGAAGGTTTATAGTAAATTTCCAACTTTTGCATCAGATCCTCGTAATCTCAGGCTTGGTCTTTCATCCGATGGATTTAATCCCTTTGGTGATCTTAGTTCTAGATATTGTTGTTGGCCAGTGATTTTGGTTACCTATAATCTTCTCCCATCTTTATGCATGTCTAAAGAAAATTTAATGTTAACATTACTTATCCCAGGTCTGAAGCAACCAGGAAATGATATAGATGTATATTTGGAACCACTTATAGAAGATTTAAAGGAGTTATTTGTCAACAGAGTTAGTGTGTATGATGCATTAACTAAGACCACATTTAATTTAAGAGCTATCTTGATGTGGACAATAAATGATTTTCCAGCGTATGAAAATTTATCAGGATATTCTACAAAGGGTAAGAAGGCATGTCCTGTGTGTGGTGTTCAGACATGCTCAAAATGGCTGAAAAATGGAAAAAAAATTGCTTACATGTGTCATAGAATTTTTCTTCGACCTAATCATCCATTGCGGTTGAAAGCAGCTTGGTTTGATGGAACCGAAGAACATCGATTGAGGCCTAAAAAATTAACCGGTTCAGAAGTTCTTCAAGTGGTCAACAACATTATAAATGTTTGGGGAAAGTCGAAGAACCAGCAACATGAAAACAGAAGGAAGAGAAATAAAGACACCGATTATAATGATGGTGATGATCCTACACAGCTTACAAAGCGATGGAAAAAGAAATCTATTTTCTTTGAGTTACCATATTGGGACGTATTTTTTCCCTTGATTGATTTTTAACTTTGAAAAAATTCATATTATTAGTTGTTGAATTTAATATGTATTTGGTTCATAATGCAGATTTTACTATTACGGCACAATTTGGATGTGATGCACATTGAAAAAAATATTTGTGAGAGTATTATTGGCACTCTATTGAATATAAAGGAAAAAATAAAAGACAACTTGAATTCTCGAAAAGATAAAAAAGGTCATGGGCATCAGAAAAAAATTGCATCTCAAAGATGATAAGATTAGTACTTCTAAAGGTATTATACCTCCGTACGTACTTTCAAAGAAAGAGAAGCATATATTTGTGAGAGATTAGCAAATTTGAGATTGCCAGATGGCTATAGTTCTAACATTGCAAATCGAGTGTCATTACAAATCACAAGATTTATGGCCTCAAGTCCCATGATTGTCATGTCTTAGTACAACAAGTGTTGTCTGTGGCATTGAGAGGACTTTTACCTCAGGGACCAAGTTTGCTATTTTTTGCCTTTGTGTATTTCTTAATCAATTATGTCAAAGGGTACTTGATAAAAATAAACTAGAGATTCTTGAAGATGAAATTGTCGAGACTTTGTGCATGTTGGAAAGGTTCTTTCCTCCGTCTTTTTTTGATATTATGATCCATTTAACTATTCATCTTGGACAAGAAGCGCTGATTGCTGGACCGGTACCTTTCAGATGGATGTACCCTTGAAAGGTGAGGATCAATGTTTATGGTATAATCCTATATTAATTATAGCCTAATTTGATTGTTTATAAAGCTTACGTTTATTTTTTAATCATGATTAGGTATATGAGGGTCCTAAAAGGATATGTTAAGAATCGTTCTAATCCCGAAGGATGTATAGCAGAGAAGTATTTAGCTGATGAGTTGACACATTTTTGTTCTGGGTACATAAAACAAGCAGCTGATATAGGACATCAACATAGGCGCAATGAGGATTTTGAAGATAGAACAATAGTAGAAGGGCGGCCACTTGGGCAAGGTAGGACAAAAAACTCAATGACTTCTTCTATGCTAGAGATTGCCCATCATTATGTGTTGAAGAATACTGCAGAAGTTGATCCATGGAGAGAGTACGTTATAATTCTAAAGTAGTAAATTTATGTTTTCAATTTTTAATTCTCATTATTCACACTCTAAATTATCATTTTTTTGTTGTTCCAGAATGCATAAAGAGCAGCTTATACGTTTAGATAAACGTTTGGCCAAGAATGAATCTCTTTTAGAAAAGCGACATATGAACGCGTTTAGTGAATGGCTGGAAATGAAGCTAGAAGTGGCAGTAGTGGTCCAATGTCAGATATTGTTAGATGGCTTGCATGTAGGCCTAAGAAGGAAGTAAAGTTCTATTCTGGTTACATTATCAATGGAAATCGATTTCACACAAAGGATGTCGAGAAAAGTACACAAAATTCTGGAGTTTCTATTGAAGCAGAAACAATGTGCCGAGCAAGTGCGAAAGACGCTTCACAAGTAATAGGAAAAGTAACTTACTATGGTGTCATAAAAGATATCATGTTGCTAGACTATTACAAATTTAAAATACCTTTATTTGATTGTGATTGGGCAAATATAAAAAATGGTATCAAAGTTGAAGATGGTTTACATTAGTTAACCTCCACCAAGGACAACATCAATTTGAGAGGGATCCATTATTTTTGCATCACAAGCAAAACAAGTATTTTATTCAAGAGAGTCAGACACATCAAATTGGTATGTTGTATTGAAAGCACCACAAAGAGGTTTTTATGAGAATGAGACGGATAGCATGAATGACTACATACATGCACCCCTTTAGATGTATCACAACTTGACTTGGATATTGATGACAAAAATTGTGCAACACGTGATCATGAGGAACTATCTTATGTATCGGTAATCATACCAATGCCATTATAATTGTCAATATTGAGCATGCGTTATTGCCTTTAGAATATGTCTATTTTATGAGCCTAATAAATTATTATGTTTTGTTAACAGACTGATAGCGAAGACGGTGAAGTCTCTGAAGATTGTCAAATTGTCTAAAAATAAATATTTGGTCAATAAGATGGCTAAAAATGGTGAAGAAGTAAGTTCAATGAACTTTCATATATACATATGCTCCTTACATTATTTCCTTTACATGGTTATGATACACTTTCTAAAACTCAACTTGTGCACTTACAATTGGCCTTGTATTAGTAGAGGTTAGTGAGCATTAGAGTTATCCTAGTGTCATATAGTGCCTACTTGTATCAGTGTACTATTGAGAGGGGGTTTCTAGTGTCAAGTGTGTGTGTGTTTTAAGTGGCAGCAGGGAAAACCCCTTGTTGGTCTGTAATGCCTGGCTTTGCAGTAGCAAGCATTGCTTGGCTGTAATGCCTGGCTTTGCATTAGCAGCAGCCATGCTTGGCTTTGCACATAGTATGCATTAGCAGTAGCAGGGGCTTGCATTGCAGCAGCATAACCTGCATATGAGATGCCCTGGCCTTGGTTGTCATTATCTGATTCAATACTAAAATCATCCTTGTAAGTATGTAATAAAACTTTTAGCTATATACAACGGATTTAAATAATAAAACACAAGTTTTTTGTTGTCATTATCTGATTCAATACTAACGAGACTTAGAAATAGAGATAGATGAATCAATACAAGTAATGGTAAAGGTTTTTTTTTTCAAAAAATTAGAGCAAATACCTGCACCAAGAATATATCTAATGCTAAAACAGGGCTATGGCCAGAAGATATCATCTGCTAAAAAAGGGCTAAAACTTTGAAGTCCGTTTTGAGATTTTTTGTAAGATTTCTTTTTTTCTGTCTGTCCTCTATTTTTTCGTCATAAGGAATTTTATTATTCTCTCCAAATATTTTTCAGCTTCAATTTTTTACTTCCAGCTTATACTCTTCAGCCTTCATCCGCTTTTCTTATTAATTACTTTTCTGGTTCCAAAATGTTTGCAAAGGAAATCAATTCCCAGCACATTCAATCAGTGAGAAAAATGATTTTATTCTACAAAACTATACCATGTTTTAAATTAACGAATATCTAAGATTATTTATTGAGTTTATGAGTGTTTTGTCCATTAATCCTTATTAATTTTGGCGAACATAATTACTAACCATGATCCTTGGATTATGGAGGAGTTGCTTAGATTAATAGGCAGCAGCTTAACATCTGATCTGTATGAGTGCTTCACTTAAATTATCCTCTTAAAACACCTAATTATTTTCAATTTACCATATATCTAAGAAATTCAAGCTATAAAATATACCAAATCTAGGGTCCAAAAATCTCAAAAGGGACAAGAAAGTGGAACACAGAGGCAACAAGACAAGTGAATGAGATATGATGTATAGAAAGCATCACATTCTAGAACATAAGTGACATGATTCACCATCTAAACATTAAAATAACTGCTAACAAAGTGAGAACTGCTGCAATACCTGGCTAAAATTCAATATTTCCTATTCCTGTTGCCTTGATCCATTACAGGCCACTTTGTATTCTTCAATTATTGATCTCACAACACTATTTACAGCGACTACAAAGAACTGATGGATTAAGATAATGGACATTATTTATACTATTTACAGCGACTACAATTATTGATCTCACAACACTATTTACACTATTTACAGCGATTTTATAAACCTTAACTTAAGACTCCGTAATCATAGATATTCCCATAAACTTTTACTTGTATTCTGTCGTCAAGTTACTTCTTTGCCTCACCTTGCCATATTTCTCTATCTTCCTAATACTTGATAACTCATATAGCAAAATGGGACCCCTTACCTGCTGCAATGATTTTAACCTGCTGCAATGCAGGTTATGCTACTGTAATGATTTTTAACCTGCATTACAGCAG
>JANAVB010010178.1:0-45995 GCA_029216955.1 Iris pallida | reverse complement strand
TAATTTTGGTGGAAGTTGCTTATTCGATATCCTTTGATGAATCCCTCTCGGAATTGTGTAATGCAAGCCGCATTGTCTTTGAATATTATTGTAGGCTCATCTGTAACTATGAGTAGTTGACAATTTACTCTTATATGATGAATGATTGATCGCAAGCACATACTTTCTCTTGTTGCTTCTTGTAATGCAATTAATTCTGCATGGTTAGAGGAAGTTGCTACTAAACCTTGCTTTGTTCATAGTCAAGATATAGCTGCAAGGTTTTAATAAACACATAACCCGTTTGGAGCAACCCTTACGAAGGTCAGAAATATGTTTGAATCTGCACAACCAACTAGACAAAATGTTAGTGGAATCATATAAATAAAATAATCTCATGCCAGTTGTTTCACAAAAATATCACAATATGTGTTTAATTATATTCAATATGTAAGTGAGGAGCAGAACTATATCTAGATAATAAACTAACAGAAAATGCAATATCTGGTCTTGTGCATTAGCTATATATAGTAGTGCTCCAATAGCACTTAAATACGACATTTCTGGACCAAGAATTTTTTCTTCTTCTTCCCTCTTTGGTTGTAATGGACATTTATCCAAACCCAACATGCGTACAACCATCGGTCTACTTAGTGGATGTACTTTATCCATTATGAATCAGTTCAAAATTCTTTCAATATATCGGAAATCATGCACTAATATCCCACTGGAACTTCATTCTATTTGCAAACTGAGACCAAGCTTTGTCTTTTCCAAAGTTTTCATTTCAAACTCATTCTTCAAATAGTTTGCAGTTTTCTCCAATTCTGTAGGAGACATGATCAGGTTTTATATCATCCATATATACTGCTACTATTAAGAATTCTATTTCGAATTTCTTAATGAAGACACATGGGTAAAATTGACTATTTTGTATCATTCTTTAGTCAAATATATGATAAGACGATTATACCACATTCTTGTGGATTATTTCAACCCATATAATGCTCGTCTAAGATTAATTAAACACTTTTCTTTTGACTTGGTCTCTAGCATTGTAAATCCTTCTGGAATTTTCATATTGATGTCAATATCTAAGTCTCCATACAAATATGTAGTTACAATATTCATAAATTTTATATCAAGATTTTTAGAAACTGCGAGACTAATTAGATATCTAAAGGTAATGATATCCATAACTGGAGAGTACGTCTCAACATAGTCAATTCCAGGTCTTTGAGAGAAA
This sequence comes from Iris pallida, assembly GCA_029216955.1. Classification (NCBI taxonomy): domain Eukaryota; kingdom Viridiplantae; phylum Streptophyta; class Magnoliopsida; order Asparagales; family Iridaceae; genus Iris; species Iris pallida. The sequence goes on along the minus strand of JANAVB010010178.1, from coordinate 44,770 downwards.
CCTTGTGCTACAAGTCAGGATTTATATTTCTCAACTTTGTTCCTCTCACTTCGTTTTTCACGAAACACCCATTTAAAACCAACATGGTTTATGCCCATTGGTGTTTCCACTATAGGTCCAAACATACCACGTTTTTCTAAAGATTTAATTCTGCTTGAATAGCATCTTTTTAGATTGGCCATTTTATTTGTCGACATTAATTTATACTACGTGGTTCATTTTTACAATCATCATTGTTCTTTGATATTTCAGTAGCTACTGCATAGCTAAATATGTCATCGATGACAAGTGCTTTTCTATTCCATAATTCACCTGAACATGCATGGAATATCGAGATCTCTTCATTTTCAGGTACCTGTGCCTCTCTAGAGGCATCCAGAGACATTTCAGTGAATTTGGAAACATGCACATATTCATTATTTGTTTTTGGAGCTCCAGCGACTATTGGACTTTTATCAGGACAAGATATTTCATTAGCTCTCCTCTTTCTAGGAGCAATATCCTTGGAACCTATAGGCCTACCACGCTTTTGAGTGTAGTAGTGGATTCATTTGCCACCTTGTTTGAATTTTGTCCAATTGTAACAATGATTATGGCTGACACATATGATATAATTACCTTTACGGCATCATTAAATGCATTAGGTAATTGATTTGCAATTAATGAGATCGATAGAGTAGGCGTATAGCATGCCAATTCACGCCGTTAATTAGCAATAGTTTGTTCTATATGAACAATTTGTTGCTTATACCTCCCCCTAACGGCGGGAAGACTTTATCATCAAATTGGCAATCATCAATCTTGTAGTAAAGACATCACCAGTCATTGACTTTTAAATATCTTATTATGGAAGAAAACTCAAACTAATGTATATTTTTCAAACATCATTGGGGACCCATCTTAATTCTTTTGGGAGATGGAACTGGGACATATATTGTATATCCAAACTTTTTCAAATATAAAATATTTGGTTGTTTACCACTAACAAGTTGTAATATAAAATAATATGGTAGGCAATGGGTGTAAATTTAACTAAAGATGCAACATATAAAATATCATGTCTCAAGCCACAATTTTCAAATTAGATTGTACTAGTAGAGGTCTAGTTACAAGTTGAAGATGTTTAATAAATGACTTAGTTAACCCATTTTGGTGTGCACTAGGGAACATGATGCTCTATCTCAGTCACTAATGATGTACAATAATTATCAAAAGCTTGTGAGATGAATTATGCGACATTATCAAGACTAGTTAATATAGTCGTGTGATTAGGAAACTGAGATCTAAGTTTAATAATTTGGGCTAAAAGATAAAAAAAATACGAGATTTCTAGTAGACAATAGACAAACATATGACCACTTAATAGATGCATCTATGAGTACCATAAAATATCTTAAAAAGAATTACTAGCACGGTGAATATGACCACAAATGTCTCCTTATGTTCTTTACAAGAAAGTAGGAGACTCATTCTTAACTTTTAGAAAAGATGGTCTAGTTATAATATTTCCTTGTAAACAAGGAACATATAATTGATTCTTCGATAAGCCAATATCGTAATTTTCCAATAAATATCCACAAAGATTATCAATGATCCGATTGAACATAGTTTGTCACGGATGACCCAAAGGGTCATGCCAAATGTTATATAAATCATGATCATTGGCTTTATATTTTGCCACATTCATATTAGATTCAATTATGCCAATGGTGGTGAAATACAAACCCATCAAAAAACAAGATAATTCTTCTAATGTGAGCCTTTTGATCCCAATATTAGATGTGCTACTAATGAATCTTTGTTATCATTTCGAGTTTCAATATGGTACCCATTTTGTGTATATCCTTAACAAATTCTTTTACGGAACTACTTGAATATAACACATTCTGCAAATAGGTTTGAGTACCATTAGGTACATGATGTGTGCTTCCAAAGCCCTCAATTATATGGCTGGCCCAGCTATTGTTGGCACTTTATGCATGTCAAATACTAACTTTGGCAAAAAAATTGATTCTTCAAATTCATGTGTGTTGTAGTACTATCTACCAAACACATATCTAAGTCATTTTTCTTGGATATATGTGTTGTAGCACTATCTACCAAACACATATCTAAGTCATTTTTCTTAGATTCTTTCAATCTCTCAATCTCTTGTTGAGTAGCTGGACATTGCTAAATCAATGTCTATCTTTGTCATATTTACGACAAGCATGCATTACTACTCCATGAAGTAAAATAAAAATATTATGAACTTATATATTCTAACTAGCATAAGTATAATAAGAAAAATTATGCATTTCGAATGATAATATCATTATAGAAATGTAACTCCAAATTTATAATATATATATATATATATATATATATATATATATATAATATATATATATATATATATATATATATATATATATAAAACAAAACTCTCATGGCCTAGATATTCCATGATGGATACCAAAAGCATGACTTCAAATAAATAGTTTATAAATACTTGAAATAAACATATATTGACCGAGTGCTGATTCAATAAAATAAAAATTGCATTAGCATCTTCTCAAACTGTTCATTTGTAACTTGATTTCCTTTGTTAGAGGGTGTTGTCCATTTGTTCATTTATTTTTCTTGAACCATTGTTTCAACCTTTGTAAGGTTGATAACCATGACCATGTTTTCCAATAATTTTTTTCATTCCCTCTTCCACGTCCTCCACCCCGACCTCTGCTAATTCCAAAATTAGCATTTGCCTCAGGAATTTCTATTGACCCAGTTGGTCTAGAGTTGTGGTTTTTCATGAGAACGTTACTATTTGTCTTTGCTACACTGAGATAGTCACCAGTTCAGAGTAATTTATAATTTCTTTCACGATATTATTGCTACAAAAGCACATTACTTGCATGAAAAATGAAGAGGATTTTCTCAATCATTGAGTCTCTGTTACTTTTTCTCCGCACAATCTAAGGTGAGGAACATATTAAACAGAGCACTTATATTATTTAACATTTTTACAGTCAATCTTAAATTCAACCATTCAGTTTCAGCAGTCAGAAGGATTACCATTCTTTGGTGGTCAAATCTATTATTTAGAGATGTCCACAAATTCAATGGATCAACCTCACATAGATATCATGTCTTTAGATCATCATGGATATGTTGTTGTAGAAAAATCAAATAAAAGTCTTGATATTGGCTTTAGAACTTTATTTATTTTTTTCTTAATAGTACTATCAAGCTTGTTGGACTGCAATTGTAACTTTGCATCCATTGTCATGAAAATAATTATTTCTGCTCATATCAAGAGCTTTGAATTCAAACTTTACAAGATTCGACATCTACATGACAGAAAATAATTATATTAGATGTAAATTAATAATAAAATTGATAAGCGCTTTAAAGGTTACAAAACTTCACATATGCCACAATGTGATGAAACGCTATCAAAGAATATATCTTATGTGTATCACATATACAACAATGTGGTAGAACGCTATCAAAGAAGTATCACATATACAACAATGTGATAAAACGTTATCAAAGAATATTATGTCTTATGTATATCACATATACAAAAATGTGATAAAATGCTACTAAAGAATATATATTGATCAAAGAATATTATTTCATGTGTATCACTTATACAACAATGTGATAAAATGCTATCAGAGAAATTATGTCTTATGTTATCACATATACAACAATGTGATAAAATGCTACTAAGAATATTATATCTTATGTTTATCACATATACAACAATGTGATCATTAATATAATATATTTTGGGTACTTTTTTAATATAATTCGATTCACATATACAACAATGTGAAGTAGTACACTATAGAATTCAAATAAATAAAATAATAGAAATAACTAATTCACATGAACTAATTTAATGAAATTAACTAACTCCAAATAAGTGAAGAAAATTTTAAGATGTTCTAGATTAATTTCATAGTTCATACGAAAAATATAGAAATAAAATTTATACATAATCTTAAATATATTATAATAAATTTTCTATTTTGAATGAAATTGTGAACATGTTCAATACACATTTAGATTTAAAACTAAAAGAAAAAGTAGATCTAGAAAACTTACGTTCTAATCGATCTATAAACACATAAATCAAACGTGTATTTAATTTTACTAAAACATGCATGTATCTAAGTATATAAGATTAGACTTACCTCTTCAATACCTTTCTTTTCTTAAGAGAACTATTTCTCCATTTTTCTATTTCCTAGAGCATCGTGCTGATAACGTATTGTAAAGCAAAGAAATGGAGATAGAAAAATGGAGAAAATTGTTTCTTCATTCACTTGTCTCAATCATCTTGAGAAGAGCCCTTTATATAGGCTTACAATGGAGGTTTAACATCATCATGATAATTAAATGAGAAATGCTAAAAGACATAAGTCATGGATAACCAAAAGTCATAGGTTATGGATAACCAAAAGACATAGGTTATGTACACCAAATAATAATATAAATTATCCATATTTACAACTATATATATATATATATATATATATATATATATATATATATATATATATATATATATATATATAAGAAATGACCTCTAGCCTAGTGGTTAAGAGAGATGCATACGGCCCGAGTGGTCGGGAGTTCGAATCCCAGTGGGAGCGAATCCAGAAACAATTATATTATAATATATATATATATATATATATATATATATATATATATAGATATAATATATATTATATATATATATATATATATAGGATGAATTCGTTAGGGTTAGGGCATCAAGCGCCTGCTGTGGAAAGTCATGGGATCCCGGCGCAACGTCCGGCCAGGGGAGGAGCGCCGATCAAGCCACGGGCGAGGAGATCGCGTGGGCTTCCGGTGGGGGTTGTACAACCGTGGTTAGACGGGGCGACGAGGCAACCGACCGCAAGTGGGACAAGGCGGCAGAGGGAGCAGATGACAAACGGGCTCGGACGTCCATACGTGCAACGGGTCAGGGGGAGACGGAGGACGAGGGGAGAATCGACGACACGGAGATAATGAGGAAACAACGCGGCGAGCAAGACCCCAAGACTACACAAAGAGGCAGCAACCAGCAATATCCGTGGCCCCGAATCCATCAAGAGGGAAGGCCGGCGAATACTCTTAACCTGGAAAGAAGACGCATGCCTGCCTGATAAAGGGATGGGACCACTGGAAGGGTCGGGGGTGGGAAGCTCGTGGGCGGATCTGTGCCGCGACAGAGGAAAATCCCCACATACACAAAATGCAAATAAGTTAGAACCAAAGTATGTTGAAGGGGTGGAGGAAGAGCGCTATTCAGCGAGGAGAAGATGCTGAAATTGCAGAGTACTGGCAAATACCATTGTGCTTTACTTGGGTGACAAACCTTTCTATGGACAGATACGTGCTTATGCAGCGAGGGTTTGGCGACCGAAGGGAACCATGGACTTCTATGCACGAGAGGACGGGTTCTTCTTCGTCAAATTCGACATGAAGGAAGACACCGATCGCATCATCCAGGGCGGCCCCTTGACTTTTGCTGGCTGGCTGATCATCATCAAGGAGTGGCATCGATATATCTGCTGTGAAAAAAATGCTTCACACGATACCGATATGAGTCCGACTACCTGGCTTTCCAATCGCCTATTGGAGTCAGTCTATGCTTATGAAAATTACCAGCCTCATAGGAAAACCTATCAAAGGTGACGAAGCGACTATAACAAGATCGCGTCTCCAATACGCTCGGGTATTCGTCAAAATAGAAGCAAAGAAGGAATTACCGCGGACGCTATACTATAAAATTCCGTCCGCGAAGTATGCACGCAGAAGGTCGAATATGAATGGGTTCCTTCTGCTTGTCGACGATGCAACTGCTTCGGTCATATGCCGCAGAACTGTAGCACTCATGTAGCAAACACAGAGGCCAAAATCCTCGGAGAGGACAGAACACAGGAAGGCGGGGAAGCAGTGCCTAGGGATGGGTGCGATTAGAATACTGCTCGAGGAATGGATGTCTGCGAGGAACACAATGCGCACGACCAAACGAAGCAATCCGGGTTTGAACTCGCACTAGTTCTTCCAGGCTTAGATACACAGTGGCGGAAGCCTGATGGAGTCATGATGGTAGCAGGGAGTACATAAGAGAGCATGGAAGTTGGGGGGCGACAAAAATCTATAGCGGATGGTAGCAAATCTCCTACACATGCATCCGAAGGAAACATGCGCGGGCATACTGGTATGTTCTCCATATTAGCTTCGAATGAGAATCAAGAGATGCCATCACATACCATCTTTAGAGAAGGCGAGGGGACATCAAAGAAATCAAGTGTGCCGACCAGAAGACGGTCAACCGCAGGAAGCAAAGCAACGAAGGATAAAAGCTCCAGTCAAGCAGGGTATACCAGCCGCAAGCGTCACGCGGGGGAGACTAAAGAGGATGTGAATCGGCCCCACAAAACAGTTACCGCGGACGGAGAAGTTCTCGTAGAAGATAACCCAGAATGGGAGGCTTTGGTTCGAGAAGGAGGCGCGGGTGCGTCACAGTGCCAAGACATGGTTGCTTTCTTGTCACCCATCCTCGGAGATGAGGAGCAGTGTGATAATGGGGACACAAATTTTGATCAATGTCTCTGATCGTATGGAATGTACGCGGCGCCTGCTCACTAGATAGATGGAGAGAGATTTCAGACACTCTACGGAAAGGGCATTGTACAATTACAGTACTGCTAGAGACTAAAATTAAATCTGACGTATGTTGACTCGCCGAACGCGTCGAACTGGACACAAGTTCACAATCTCCCTCTCTGTGATATGGCCAGGATTTGGATTAGATGGGAGAACAGTTGCTGGACAGGTCAGACTACTCACATCTCGGAGCAGATTATCGCAGTTGTTTTTAAAACCCCGAAGGTCTTCGGTTTATGCTATGTGTCGCATATGGCCATAATGATCGTATGCTTCGAAGACAGATGTGGCAAGACATTGCTACCTTGAGCAGGGAGGCTGAAACAAACGGCAGGTTACCTATGCTAGTGATTGGGGATTTCAATGCCGTCTTACTGCCGCATGAGAAAGTCGGCGGCAGGAGCGTCCCTGAAGCCACGATGCAGGATTTCAAAGGGTGCATCCTCCGTTCGGGGCTTCGAAGCCTTGAAAGAACTGGTCACGTATGGACCTGGAATAACAAGTCGACGACCAAACGTGTGGCATGTCAATTAGATCGGGCGTTGGGAAACTCTTATTTGTTTGACTTGTTCCCGCACGTGATGTCGAAGGGACTCATCGTAGGTACAAGCGACCATTCTCCTCTGAGAATCTCCTTCTCATCCGCCAAGCCGAGGAAATCAAACCCGTTCCGCTACAACAATGCTTGGTGTATGTTGGACGGATATGAGGCGACGGTTCAAACAGCACTTGAGTCGACTGTGCATGGCAATATACAATTTCAATTAGTGCAATGCCTCAAGAGAACAAAGGCGGCTATCCTGGGGTGGCACAAATCTGCGCCTATTATGGACTTGGCGGCCAAAGAACAAGAGCTTCACGAGATACAAAAGAAACTCCAAGACGACATTCTAAACGAGAGCATGGCTGCCCATGAGCGGAGACTGGTTAAAGAGGTGGGTACACTCCAGACCATCGAGGAAGTCCAACTGGCGCAAAGAGCAAAATGTCACTGGTTGAAAGAAGGCGACAAGTGCACAAAATTTTTCTACGATATTGCTCGAGCTAGACAGGCACGAAATTCTATCCATAGATTAATTGACGCCAACGGCAAGGACGTAACTGCTCAGACGGATATTGCGACAGAGGCGGTACGTTTCTACTCTTCTTTATAATCAGGCTGACTACATTTCCACATTTTCTAACATTGTGTGTAAGAAGCTGGTCACGGAAGCTGGAAATCGGACTTTACTTGCCCCAGCAACTTGTGAAGAGGTGACAGAGATTAATAAGTTGGCCGATCCGAACAAGGCTCCCGGGCCTGATGGATTTGGAAGCAAATTTTACAAGGTTCATTGGTAGGCACTCAAAGAACCAGTGACGGAGATCATCAACGACTTCCTCAGACACGGGCGATTACTGCGAGAGATGAATCATACCTTCTTGACTCTCATTCCAAAGAAGAAGGGAGCAACTTCTCTTGAAGACTTCAGACCAATTTCATGTTGCAATTATCTGTATAAGATCATTACTCATTTTATGTGCAAGCGAATGGAGAGCGTGATGCAGGAACTTATATAAAAAAACCAGGCTGCTTTTATTAAAGGGCGATCAATTGCAGAGCATAGTATGTTGGGACACGAGCTGTCACGCCCCGCTCCCGCAGGAGCGATCGTCCTCGCTAAGGCGTGATGCCGCACGGGCCTAGGTTGCGCCCGTGCAAGGCTAATCCCAGAAACGGCCGATTTGAGCTAGGTCACAGAGTCGCACAGAGTGTCCCCATTTGCAGCGGAAAGTAAATGAACACAAATTGAAGCGAATTCAAACTCTTTATTTATATTCAAGAAGTTTACAAGCGGCGCCAGGCCGAGTTTACAAGTCTCTCAAGCTCTCTCTCTCTGAAACATAAAAGGCGTGCCAAGTGGCTTACAACATGGAATGATTCATGGCGATGTTCCGATATATTATGTCCTGTATATGGTGCTTCAGCTCCTTGCAACGCTCCAAGGCTCCAGAGATAGCTCTGCGCCTTAGCACGTTCAAGGGAAGAAGCGCACCCACTGACGTCTCCTGCTGCAAGTAATCTGTGGGGTTATCAGTACATTGTTATGCACTGGTGGGGAGACTAGCTCGCCCACAATGCTATAATTACCAAACACGTTCGATTTACTTTTGTGCACCGTCTATCATTCATTGTCTTTCTAATCTTGCCTTAGGGTCAGTTTCATGGCATATTTCATAACTATCTCGTGTTACCAAATTCAAGTGTGTGCATGAAATACATACACGACTTACCCATACTTACCGTCCGGCCTTCCCTGTCCAAAGTAAACCAAGTTAGTCAACAATTCATAGGAAATAACTTAACGTGATTCATGTGAACTTTCAATGTCAAGGGCGTGTCCCTGCCTCGGGTCCTAGCGCGTCGTAGGCGTGTTTTCTAACTCCTTTGCCGAAGCACTCTCGATTATTTGGTGTGTTATATTCAAGCCTGTTCAGAAGGCACTTCATTCAGTTAACTTAGACTACTTTGATTTCAATGCAAGGACTTGCACGTGGATTGCCACCAGCAAAGCCCACTTAATCTATGTGCATCGGTCGCTGGCATCACAAGTCAATTTGGACATGTTTCTTACTTGGTAATTTCTCATCTATCATAGCGTGCGGCTGGAACACCCTGATAGTCTTTTGAAATATTCTGCACTTACGTCTCCTGGGTGGCCAAGCCCACCCACACCCACGTGAGCCCGTAAGCCCTTTTATTGATTTTCGTCCGGACCGGCACGTCCTATACCTTGACCGTGCCGCTGGAAATCCCTTATATCTCCACCTCCCGTATACGAGGGGATTGTCCACGACCATTTTGTATTATTTGTCATTTTAACTCAACGGCTGTCTCCGAGCCGTAGGCTAACCCTTAGCCATAATGCGTTATCGACCAGCTTGGCGTCCGTGCAGCGCGGGTAGCGCCCCGTTGCACGTGCCCGTCATACCTGTCGCTAACTATTCCTTTCTTTCTTATCTTTTATTCATTCTTCTTTTCACTTGTCCGTTCGTTCATTTGATTCATTCACACATTCATTCATTCACTTATTTGTTCATTCTTTCATTCATACATTATGCAACTCTCCGTACGGGAGTCGTCTTGGTGACCCATCAGTCCCGAAGTCTTTCAATGTTGCTATACTCTACTCGGAACGACTATGTCGATAGTCTTCCATTTCATTGTTGTAAACCATTCATTGTTTCATTGTTGAATGCATAAGGGACTTGAACCTAAGCTTGTGCCTTAGTACGAGCGTGGAGCGCGGTACGAGAGTTCTCACATTTTCTATATTCTTTTCCATATTCTATACAAGCATACAAGATGGGATTATTCCCTTAGCTAGGTGCGTTGAGTCATTTATTAGCATGCGCGGTGTTATCGCCTAGCGATTCTAGCATTAGTATCCGTATTGTTATGTGTCTAGACTAAGCAAAGACGGGTTCATCGGAGCCACCCACCTTAGCGATGTTCGCATCGGCCGAGCGATACTCCGAGTGTGCCTTTGAAAGTCTAAGTCTGGATTCATCTTCGACGGGCCAATGTAAGCCTTGCATCGATTCTTCTTCAGGTCGATGCCAACTCTTCGGGTCGACGGCTCGTTTGAGTCGTTGCACTTGCCGTTTGAATCGGCGTTCCGCTTGGGCGGAGCGGGTCATTACATAATACACCACTCAAGTCTCGTCCTCGAGACTTCCTGAGTGCAGGTCATCCTACCGTTCCTTAACTCATGTCGTGTACGTATCTTAGACAATTCCTATCGAATGGCTTTACCGTTCGATGGCATCGAACTATACTCGATACCTTCCAAGTTTTACGTTGCATACGTTTGTGAATTTTATCGAATGACTGTTCACTCATTTTAGACTTGATGATACTTATTCGATCGTCGTGTTTCTTCGACTTGGTTGCTATTTCTTCGTGTCATGGTACTGAATTGGTCGCACGAGGTGCGTTGTAATTTATCAAACACGAGAGTCGTAGGCTGAGGCAACTCACTCATTTGTTCATGCGCATCTCAACACCCACTCGCAGCTACATTCGAGTTCATCATATCGCTGAGTTTGTATCGTGCACATATTCAAGGCGTCCCCCGAATACGTACATTTCAACCAAGCTTAGCGATTAGCGAAGTCGGACAAGCTACTCGTGATAGTTTTGATTTGTCGATCGTTTTACTTTTACTTCGATTAAAATCGAACTCGTGTGCATCTCATAATCGTTTATCTCGGTCATCGAGATGACCCGATTCGCTTCTCAAGCGTTCTTGTCCACGAAATCAGTATGATTTCTTCTTAGCGGGGTCAACCAAGTCTAAGTAAATTTTCGTCCGATTCAAAACCAAGTATTGCACTGTCATCTAGTATTTCTTAATGATTCAATTCGTTATCCCAACTTTACTTGCGCATCATCCATTCCTATCATTTACTTCGTTTGGGGCCAATTTCGTTATCGTTCACGCACACTCCCAGTTCCCCGTCCTACTCTAAGTCTTGTTGCCCCAAGTCTATCGTCCGTCCAGACGATACCGTAAACCACACAGGTTCAATCACTCGGCATAGGGTCGTCCGCCTATCCGCTAGGTCATCTCACCAGGTCGTAGTTACAAGTCAAGTCCGTGACTCATCGTGCAAGGTCGTTGCACGACGTTCGTCCCAAATCCTATGGTCAAACCATTTATTTGTTTGTATGGGAGTTTCTACCCAAGTTCGTTTCGCTCAAATTTCTAAACATCAAGCAGCGTTCACCCTATTCGCATCAACACATTCTCTGTTCCAAGTTCGAGCTCGTTAGGAATGTCATCCTACGATAGGTTGTCCTTAATCAAATACTTGACATGTCAATATCATGGGTCCGTATTAGCAATTTCGCAGTCTATCTCTTCAAGTGTGTTTGATACAATCCACTATCCATCCTATCCAATTCATGTAGTCGATCACAAGGTCGTCTAGCCTTGCAATATGTCGTGCCCCGATCTCACGCAAGTCTGATTATCCACGACGGACATGAATCACCATGTCAACGTTCCCGCGGAGTAATCGTTCTCATCGGGACGTAACTCTTGCGTTTGCGTCTAGACTTACTCATTTTCGATACGCGGATTGGGCCTACTCAATCCTCAACTTTACTTCGTCGTCCATCATAAGTCCGATCAATCCTCCAATTCGCCTTCGCTTCAAACCACAAGTCGAAGCAAACAAAATTGCCATGTCAAGGTATTTCGAGTTCGATCATTCCCGCTGGACATGAATCACCATGCCAACGCTCACGCGGAATGATCGTCCCAAATTCGACGTGACGCATGTGCGAGGCTGGAGTTGCGCTCGCGCAAAACAAGATCGTTGTCGTTGTGGTTATCACCGAAACAATCAAGTCACTTCCCTTTTATCCAAACATTCATCTCTATCAAACTTTCCCCAACATAGTATCCTTCAAAACAATAACTTCTAACACGATCATCATTCATCGAATCAGAGTACCCCCGAGTTATCGTATATCGATCTTTGATACGCCTCAATACCATCGACGATGTACATAACCTGACGATCTTCCTTTTGCAATGAATTTTCGAGTCGTGCAACTTAATTCCTCAATTCGCATTGTCTCGTGCTAACTCATCATCAAGCAACATCAATTCCAATTCCTTAGTCATTCTCGTATCTCCAATTCAACGTTTCCTATACACGCTATCTTCCGATCGTGCTATCTTCGATCTCGTCCATGCGTATTTCACCTTAACTCAAGTTTCAATCCTTTCGACTAAATTCAAAATCGCATGCACGATCTTCTATGTTTCCTCGACCAAGATCTCCACTCGTTTCATCGTTCCGACTCTCTATTCAATCGTTTCGTAATTCGTACTACGCATTCTTAATTCGTCCGAAGATATCTCGTTTGAGACTGTCGAAGTCAAAACCAACTAAGCGTTACTCGTTCTAAGGCTTTGCGCGATATCATCGCTTGCCGACATACTCGTTCTATCCGTAAATCCTTTAGTCTCGCTTGAACAATTTTCTATGTCGTCCATCCACTCAGGGTTTGAGCCACTCGACTAGTCGTCGACACTCACCCTTATACTTTTTCGAACCTATCACATACACCACTCGGATTCAAGTCATTCTTATAAATCCTCAAAAGATCATTCGATTCCCAATCGATATGTTCAATCGTGCGTTCGCCCGTTCCTCAAAGTCTAAGAACCACTTCTCGTGTTCACTTTAGCGTTGGTCAAGTAGCGTCTCTATCGACATACATTCTAAGTCTCACTTATTCTCGTCTGAGCGATAGTCGATCTCGCTCGCAAACTCGTTCGCACCAGAAGGTCTAGGTGCACGATACTCCGCACAACTTAGCCAAAAGGCTGCGTGCATAACCATCCCGTTCGAACTATACTCCGGTCTCGTGTACTCGTTTGCTATTGTCAGCGTAAGATTCTTCAAGCATGCCTTGCGTTTTGCTAACTTTTTAGCCTTTTGGTTTCTTCCAACTCAAATCCGTCGCGGTTTGGCACAAAGGCCTTCGCCTATCGATCCCGTTCAACCGAGTACTTGTACGAGCTTTTGAAAATATTAAACTTATTGTATGAACATCCCAAGGCACAACGAGAGAGAGCGTATACTTCTTTTGTTTCAAACGAGCTTTCAAAATTGAGAAAATCGAAATGAAGTCCAAGGACGTAAAGCCGTGCTCTGATACCAATCTATCACGCCCCGCTCCCGCAGGAGCGATCGTCCTCGCTAAGGCGTGATGCCGTAGGGCCTAGGTTGCGCCCGTGCAAGGCTAATCCCAGAAACGGCCGATTTGAACTAGGCCACAGAGTCGCACAGAGTGTCCCCATTTGCAGCGGAAAGTAAATGAACACAAATTGAAGCGAATTCAAACTCTATTGATATTCAAGAAGTTTACAAGCGGCGCCAGGCCGAGTTTACAAGTCTCTCAAGCTCTCTCTCTCTCTGAAACATAAAAGGCGTGCCAAGTGGCTTACAATATGGAATGATTCATGGCGATGTTCCGATACATTATGTCCTGTATATGGTGCTTCAGCTCCTTACAACGCTCCAAGGCTCTAGAGATAGCTCCGCGCCTTAGCACGTTCGAGGGAAGCTCCGCACCCGCTGACGTCTCCTGCTTCCTGCAAGCAATCTGTGGGGTTATCAGTACATTGTTATGCACTGGTGGGGAGGCTAGCTCGCCCACAATGCTATCATTACCAAATACGTTCGATTTACTTTTGTGCACCGTCTATCATTCATTGTCTTTCTAATCTTGCCTTATGGTCAGTTTTATGGCATATTTCATAACCTATCTCGTGTTACCAAATTCAAGTGTGTGCTTGGAAATACATGCACGACTTACCCATACTTACCGTCCGGCCTTCCCTATCCAAAGTAAACCAAGTTAGTCAACAATTCATAGGAAATAACTTAACGTGATTCATGTTAACTTTCAATGTCAAGGGCGTGTCCCTGCCTCGGGTCCTAGCGCGTCGTAGGCGTGTTTTCTAACTCCTTTGCCGAAGTACTCTCGATTATTTGGTGTGTTATATTCAAGCCTGTTCAGAAGGCACTTCATTCAGTTAACTTAGACTACTTTGATTTCAATGCAAGGACTTGCACGTGGATTGCCACCAGCAAAGCCCATTTAATCTATATGCATCGGTCGCTGGCATCACAAGCCAATTTGGACATGTTTCTTACTTGGTAATTTTTCACCTATCATAGCGTGCAGCTGGAAAACCCTGATAGTTTTTGAAATACCCCGCACTTACGTCTCCTGGGTGGCCAAGCCCGCACCCACGTGAGCCCGTAAGCCCTTTTATTGATTTCCGTCCGGACCGGCACGTCCTACACCTTGACCGTGTCGCTGGAAATCCCTTATATCTCCCACCTCCCGTATACGAAGATTGTCCACGACCATTTCGTATTGTTTGTCATTTTAACTCAACGGCTGTCTCCGAGCCGTAGGCTAACCCTTAGCTATAATGCGTTATCGACCAGGTTGCCGTCCGTGCAGCGCGGGTAGCGAGCCCGTTGCACGTGCCCGTCATACCTGTCGCTAACCATTCATTTCTTTCTTATCTTTTATTCATTCATTCTTTTCTTTCTTTTCACTTGTCCGTTCGTTCATTTGATTCATTCACACATTCATTCATTCATTTATTTGTTCATTCTTTCATTCATACATTATGTAACTCCCCGTGCGGGAGTCGCCTTGGCGACCTATCGGTCCCGAAGTCTTTCAATGTTGCTATACTCTACTCGGAACGACTATGTCGATAGTCTTTCATTTTATTGTTGTAAACCATTCATTGTTTTATTGTTGAACGCATAAGGGACTTGAACCTAAGCTTGTACCTTAGCACGAGCGTGGAGCGCGGTACGAGAGTTCTCATATTTTTCATGTTCTTTTCCATATTCTATACAAGCATACAAGATGGGATTATTCCTTAGCTAGGTGCGTTGAGTCATTTATTAGCATGCGCGGTGTTATCGCCTAGCGATATTAGCATTAGTGTCCGTATTGTTATGTGTCTAGGCTAAGCAAAGACGGGTTCATCGGAGCCACCCACCTTAGCGATGTTCGCATCGGCCGAGCGATACTCCGAGCGCGCCTTTGAAAGTCTAAGTCTGGATTCATCTTCGGCGGGCCAATGTAAGCCTTGCATCGATTCTTCTTCAGGTCGATGCCAACTCTTCGGGTCGAAGGCTCGTTTGAGTCGTTGCCTTGCCGTTTGAATCGGCGTTCCGCTAGGGCGGAGCGGGTCATTACACGAGCTGGTATGGGAGTTCAACAGACCGGGGCGGACAGAGCTTGCATCAAGCTGGATCTTCGCAAAGCATATGATACGATCAACAGAGAGTTCCTCTGTCATATTATGTCATCCATGGGATTTGCGAGTTCGTGGATCTCCTGCGTATGAAAATGCATTTCGACGGCTACCTTCTCGGTGCTCATCAAAGGCCAGCCTCATGGTTTTTTTTTACAAGCAACCGAGGATTGCGACAGGGTTGTCCTCTATCCCCATACTTATTTACTATAATTATGGAGTATTTTACTTGTATGATGGATTTGGCTAGCTGTCAGAAGAACATCGTTCCACTGTTCAGTCAGATTCAGCCACATGTGGCCCATCTCATCTACGTTGATGATTTGCTGGTTTACATGCGCCCAACAATGACAGGATTACAACTAAATAAAACCAAGAGCACGGTTTACTTTAGCAGGAGATGCACGAATAAGGAGGAGAAGGCGGCCATGCTGGGAATTAATATGGAAGAGTTGCCAGTTAAATATCTCGGAGTTCCGCTTTCAATTATTACGCGAGCGCGGCTGAGTGCAATAGCATTGTGGAGTTGCACAACGACGGATGGAAGGATGGCAGGCAAAGAATCTCTCGTTCGAAGGCAGGATCGAACTGGTACGCTCGGTCATCTTATCTATTACAAATTTCTGGTTACAATCCATCCTTCTACCAATTGCTACCATAGAAAAGTTAGAAAAGATGTGTGCTACATTTATATGGCGAGGGGGCATACACACCATCTCCTGGCAGGATCTATGTAGACCAAAGAAAGAAGGTGGAGTCGGGTTACGATCTATACGTACAATGCGGACAGTAGCGGGCTGGAAATTGGTATGGAAATTCCTCCAAGGGGACTCCCTGTGTTCCTCGTGGATGCATAGCAGGTACTTGAAGGAGGAGAGTTTTTGGATGTATCAGGGAAACAACAACGAATCAGTCCCTTTTAAACATCTGCTCAAGCATCGGACAGCGGTTAGTTTGCGTCTGGAGAGAGTCTTCAAGGATGGACATAACACGGATTGGGCTCGACCCCTGGCTTCTCCATAAAAACTTGTTGAGGTGGGCGGGAGAACCTGTCACAAACAAAGCTTATAGAGGCACCAAAGTTGCTAGCATTATCGACGAGGGGCGCTAGGCGTTTGAAGGTCTTCCGTGCGCACATATTCTCGGGCCACTTATACAGCAGATGTGGATTGAGCCCAACCTCACAGCAGACACCTGGACCTGGATTGAGTCCGCCAACGACGAGTTCAGCTCCAAAGTCGCTTACGATCAAGCACGGGAGGCGCATGAATTATGCGGGGCGGCTGATGTAGTCTGGTGCAAGCAAAGTGCGAGAAAGATGCAGTTGTGCCTTTACAAACTATTTTGGGGAGACTTCTGACCATGGATAGAATTGACAGGTTTCGTATTCAGATCACGAACTCATGCTGTGTTATGTGCTGGCAAAACGAGGAGACTGCCAGGCACTTGTTCTTCGGTTGCGAAGTCTCTCGACGAATATGGAAGGAGCAGGAACGTAAGCTCAACCTCCAAGCCTGTTGGGACTTGGGATCAGATGAAGTCTTGGAACAAATTCTTAGCGGGAAAAGCAGAGGAGCGGAATGGTACACAGAGGCTCGGTTACGGCTAGTTGTCGCAGTTTGGCACGTTTGGAGGGAACGAAACGCTCGTATTTTTATCACAAATACACATCGGAAAGAAGCCTATTGTATAATATTGAGCATGATATCTACTGTTTAAGGAAAACAGGGGCTCACCGCTAACTGCTGGGATGTAACAGTTTCTTTAGTATGAATAAGAATTACGTTTTCCAATATAATATATATATATATATTATATATATATATATATTTTATTTTTTTTGGCGGCTAGGTCTCCCTCGCGATTGCGCTGCTCGCCCCTTCCGGGAGCCGTCGGCCGGCCCTGGCCATGTCGGCGGCCGATCCTAGCTCCGCCTCCCCCTCGGTTTTCCATCCCCCTTCATCTCTAGCTCCTCAGTCGCCAACCCCTTTTTGCCCACGTCTATTTCTTGTAACCCTCCTCCGGCCCTCTCGCCGCCTAACCCCTGCCCTTGTCCGCCGCCGAGCACTGTCCTCCTCGCTCCAGTGCTCCCCTCTCCTCCACCGCTTCCCTCTGGGGACCCGACCCCCTCGGCCCCCCCTCCGGCTCCCTCACCTTCGGTTCCCCCTGCTTCATTAGCTTTTCCGGCGCCTCCTCCTGCGGACAAGCCTCCGGCAGCCTCCACTCAGCCCCCTCCAGCTTTCGCCTCTTCGCCGCCGTCGTTTGCGGCCGTCGTCCGCGCTCCGTCGGTGGCGGAGCAGGGCACGGCCCCTGCCTTCGGGGATGTCCCTCGGGCGGCCTTGGTTGCCAGATTTCGTCGTTCCTCGGCGCTCCGGCCATCTCCTTCCCGGCTGCAGCGGTTGAGGCTCTGGTCCCTCTACGTTGGGCTTTGATCGGCAAGTTCTCTCACTCCCGCCCGTCGTGGATGCTGTGCGGCGAGCCATGGAGGGCATGAAGTTCGCCGGCGCTGTCGAAGTCGGTCTGATTGATGGGAGGCACATGCTCATTCGCCCTAGCCTTGAAGTAGATTTCCTCCGCATTAGATCCCGGGAACTGTGGTTGGTTGCGAACGCTCCGATGCGGGTGTTCAGATGGGATCCTAGTTTTATTCCCAATCGGGAGTCGGCCATCACTCCGGTGTGGGTCTCCCTCCCTGGTTTGCCATTTCACCTATTCGCCAAGGAGGCCATTTTCGCCATTGCCCAGGGGATTGGTCAACCTCTCCTGATCGATCGCGCCACGGCGCAACGCTCCAGACCGAGCCAAGCCCGGGTTCTTATCGAGCTGGATTCCAGCAAACCCCTCCCCCCGAAGGTTCGTCTGATTCTTCCGCACGGCAATAGCGCGTGGCAACAAATCAGATATGAGCGCACCCCACAGTACTGCGATCACTGTTATCATCAAGGCCATACGATCCGTTCGTGCAAGAGAAGGATGGAAACAGCAGGGGAAGCCAACAAGGACAAAGGGAAAGGAACAGAGGGCGAAAGCGCCACTCCTTCTAAAGAGGGGAGCAGTGTCTCGCTCGAACCTGATAGTCATGCTGCCAACCTTCAGCCCAACAGAGGAAGACGCAGGAATAGAAAGCGGAAGAGTCGCGAGAAGGAGGCTGTTCAGATCGAACCCATCATCCCTGCCCCACCCGGCAGCCCGAGGAGCGAGCTGACGGACATTGCCGAGATCGAGCCCGGGCAGCCCAGCAGTGACCAGAACACCAATGCTTCGGAGTGGCGGGTAGTGCTTTATCAACCTCGTCTTATTCCTATTGCTGAGGAAAGTGAAGACCAGATGGAAGAAGTCGCCCAGGCCAGTGAAGCGGCCATAGTTGTCAACTTCGCTGAAGACTCGCAGAATCGATGGGCCATTCTGGCCACAGAAGATTTTGCCGAGAAAGGAGTTGAGCAACAAGGGTCCCAACATCAGGAGGAGATACAGGAAAGCACGGACATCCCCCATCGGGAGAGTTACGTCATCTCCTTACACCCCCAGGATTCTGAGATCGGCCACAAGGAGGGGCCAAAACTCCAACACTAAATGTTAAGTATGTTAATTTGGAACGAGAGAGGGCTCGCTAACTCTCAGACCCTCAACCGGCTCAAAAGTCTCAAGGAGACGCACCGGCTAGTCATCCTGGCGGTGATTGAATCCAAAGTTGACGCTAGCAAGTTTAACAGTTTCCGTCTCAAGCTCGGCTTCAATGGGGGAGCGGCTTTCGGTAAAGACATCTGGGTTTTTTGGAATAGAGACGTGGAGGCTGGAGATCGTCGCGGAGACCTCGCAATCCCTTTCCTTTCTCTTCCGCCACCCCCACATCGACAAATCTACTCTCCTGTCTATTGTTCATGGTAGCTGCCAGCGGCGGATGAGAAGGGAGCTGTGGGACGAGCTGCTCCATCTGCAGAATCGTTTCCCTCAGTCCCCGTGGTTGTGCGGCGGGGATTTCAACGCGATCACCGCTTCGACGAAAAAGACGGGTGGCCTCGCTCCTTCTTCTGGATCCATGTTTGAATTCAATCAGTTTGTGCTCGACGCCGGGCTGTCTCCGATCAGTTTCTCGGGAATGAGTTCACGTGGACGAACTCCCAAGAAGGCGGCGATCACCAGCGGTCCAGGCTCGACAGGATTTTCTCCAATCAACGCTGGAGGGACATCGTTCACGACTCTCACGTCTCTCACCTGTGTAGGGTGGAGTCCGACCACTCGCCCCTCCTCCTTGATATCCGTACTACCAGACCGGAGCATTGCAGGAGCTTCAAGTACCTCAATTTCTGGAGCTCGCACGCCGACTTCCGCAGCGTGGTCGAGGATGCTTGGGTTTCGGCGTTCCACGCCAACCCCCTGATCCGGATTGGGATTAGACTGGCTGCCACGAGGAGGGCCCTCAAGCGTTGGAGCCGCGACACTTTCGGTGACATTTTCCTTGCTCTGAAGGAAGCCGAGGCGGCCGTCCAACTCGCTGAGCTCGAGTTCGAAAGGAATGGCGACCCCGGTCGTCGTTCGTCTTTGCACGCTGCTCGTGCTAGGCTGAAGCGCTGCGTCTTCAACGAGACCAGCTTCTGGCGTCAGAAGGCGCGCAACAAGTGGGACAACGACGGCGACAGGAATTCTAAATTCTTCCACGACTGCGTGCGGCAGCGGAGATGCTCCCTCAACATTCAGCAGATCCGTGGGGAGGATGGTGTCGTCATCCGGGGTCAGACGGCCATTGCGACTGCGGCGGAGACGTATTTTTCCCATCTGTTCGCGAAGGAGAGGTTGGTTGCCGATGCGGAGTTTCGGGACGCTATTTCTCAGCTGATCGATGAGGCAGACAACAATGTTCTTATTAGAAACGTCTCCAGAGATGAGGTGGAAGCGGCGGTTCGGGCATTAAGCAATGACAGTGCCCCCGGACCCGATGGGTTCTCTGGTGGATTTTTCGACGAGTGCTGGGACACGGTGGGTAGCAACGTCGTCAGCACAGTCGAGGCATTTTTCGAGGGTTGCCAGTACCCCAGATCGATCTCCAGTTCGTTCCTTATGCTGATCCCGAAGTCGACCAATCCCACAACATTCGCGGACTTCCGTCCCATTAGCATCTGCAATTTTATGAACAAGGTCATCGCGAAGGTGGCTGCTAGTAGGATGGCGCCTCTCCTTCCTAAAATCATTTCCAGGGAGCAGAGCGGCTTCGTGCAGGGGAGGAGCATTGTCGACAATATTCTTTTGGCCCAGGAGTTGGTAAGCAAGATGGGTCACGACAACCGAGGAGGCAACGTCGCGATGAAGATAGACATGGAGAAGGCGTACGACAGACCGGATTGGCAGCATCTGATTGGGGTTTTGCGAAAGTTTGGTTTCTCGGAAGTGTGGATCGACATTTTGTTCCGCTCGGTTAGCAGCTCTTGGTTCTCGGTCCTCATCAACGGGGTCCCCTCGGGTTTCTTCCGGTCTCATCGGGGTGTTCGGCAAGGAGACCCCCTATCGGCCTCCTTATTATTATTGCGGCGGAAGCCCTTAGTCGCAACCTTATTAAGTTGGGTTCAACTCGGAGCTTCAGTCGCTACCGGACGACTAGTGGGTGCCCGCTCATTACGCACCTGTCGTACGCCGATGACGTCCTCGTGTTCTCGTCGGGCGACAGGCGTACGGTGAAGAAGATTTTGCAGCAGCTCCAGAGATACCAGCAGTCGTCCGGTCAGCGGATTAATGCCACGAAGAGCCGCATCTATATCCACGAGGACAGCGCCGAGGAGACAAGGATGAATCTGGCGGCTTGCTCGGGATTCCCCGTCTCCTCGCCCCCTTTCACCTACTTGGGATGCCCGATTCATTACGGTAGGAGGAAGGCCATCCTGTTCGAGCCGCTCATCTCCAGGATCCAGTCGAGAATCAGCGGGTGGCAGCACAGCACCCTCTCTATCGGGGGTCGCCTTATCCTACTCAGACATGTCCTGTGCTCGATGCCAATATATGTGTTGGCTGCGTGCTCTCCGCCGAAGAGCGTCATTGAGGTAATCGAGCGATCATTTAACAGGTTTCTTTGGGGTCAATCGTAGGTCGTCGGTCGCATGCGGTGGGCTAGCTGGGAGAGTGTCGCGAGGCCCACCGGGGAGGGGGGTCTTGGGATCCGTAGCATCAGCGACATGATCTCCGCCCTTTCGGTGAAGCTCTGGTGGCGAGTGCGAACCGAGTCCAGCTTATGGACCGATTACATGCGGTCGGCGTATTTCCCGCGTACGCATCCTTCCCTGGCTGGTGCCAACAGCAGCGCTTCTGCTATTTGGCGTCGCCTGATCTCTGGTCGGAAGCGGGGCGAGCGTCACATTAGGGTGGAGATTGGCCGGGGGGGAGGTGGACGCCTTCGCCGAGGACTGGACAGGGAGGGCCTCTCCCCTGCAGCAGGCGGAGCAGCAGCGTTGGCAGCCGCTGCTGGTGCGGCACTTCTAGGCGGACGGCAGCTGGGATTTGCCCCGGATTGCAGCGGCCTTTGGGCAGGAGGTCGCTGACGGTATTGTCGAAGACGGGCTGTAAATTTCGGATCAGGCCGACTCTTTCCGGTGGAGGCTGACTAGGGACGGGAGTTTCACGACGCGCTCGGCTTGGAACAGTTGCAGGTCCAAATTTCCAGGACCTTCCGGTCCTTTTCCTGTATGGGGGAGTCGGATTCCGATCAAGTGGTCGATCCTTCAGTGGCGATTGGTTAGACTCAAGCTTCCGACAGATGACTGGCTTCGGCGGACTGGTTTCGCCATTGCCTCTATGTGTCACTGCTGCGATTCTCCGGACGTTGAGAGCCTAGATCATATTTTCTCCTCCGGCAACCTTGCGGACGGCCTTTGGGACCACTTTCAGACGTCTAGAGGCATCCCCGGCGACGGGCGTCTCATCTCCCAGCGACTCGTGGATTGGGGCAACGCTAGGACAACCCAGAACGACATCACGGCGTCGGCGATCATCTGGGTTCTGTGGAAGAATCGTAACAAGCACCGGTATGAAGGCTCTTCCCAGGCCTACTCGCTTCTCCAGCTGGTGGGAGAAGTGGAGCGGCAATGCTCGAAGGTCAGGGCTCCTCTGTGTAGGGTCGGGTCCCTAGTGGGCGAGAGGGAGGGTCTTGGGTGAGGTTTTGGGCCTTCGGGCCATTTTGGCTTTTTGTTTTTGGCATGTGGCTGGGCTTTGTTGGCGGCCACAGGGCGTGGCGTGCTGTGCACTTTTGTAGCCCCCCGTGTAACCGCTTTTTTTCACATGCAATAGTCTTCGGTTTTCCCAAAAAAAAAAAAAATAAAAAAATAAAAAATAAAAAATATATATATATATATATATATATATATATATATATATATAGATAATATATATATATATATATATATATATATATAAGATATATATATTTTATATATATATATAATATATATAAAAAATATATAAAAAATATATATATATCTATATATATATATATATAAAAGATTAGATATAATAGTATATATATATATATATAGATTATATATATATTATATATATATATAGAAATATAGAAAAACAAATAAAAAAAATCTATAAAAAAATAAAAAAAATTAAAAAAATATATAAAAAAAAAATAAAAATAAAATAAAAATATAATATATAGATATATATATATATATATATATATATATATATTATATATATTATAATATCATAGAGATTATAATATATAATATAAATTTTCAAGGGCACCAAACAAAGCCTAGCAAATCAACCCAATTTTTCTCTCCAATATCTATGGAAAGTATATGTAAATTCTGAAAGTTTAGTTGATGAACTTTGGTTTTGATGGTTTTTGTATCGGTTTGGCATTTTTGGTTCTATTCCTTGTTTCTGTTTTTATGATCAAAGTCTGATTTGATGGACATGGACATGGAAATTGGGACACGACACCGATTTCTTCTAGTTCTAGAGAAGTGCAAATGTCATCGAAGAAAATACAACAGAAAATTGTGTATATAGCATCGAATTTCTTTGAAAATGTGTTGAGAGAATAAACTTTAATGGAATTGTGATCTGAGTCCCAAAACATCCTTCAGAAGGACGTATTTTATATATATATATATATTAACAAATTTAATCCTGGTTACATCCTTCTGAAGGACGTACTTTAACGACTATTTTTTTATCACAGAGAATCTAACAAAATTTTATAATATGATTAGTGACAAAAGTTAGTGACAAAATTGGGCTTTTAGTGACGAACTAGGCTTAGGGACAAAATTTAGTGACAAAATTTTACTTTGTGACGAATTTTTATGTCTATTATGCACAAAATACACCCATTCCGAATGGTGTATTTCTTGATTTCCATTTTTTTTTTTAACCGGTGAATCATTTAATACACCTTTCCAATGAATATTTTGGGTCTCAAAATACAATTTGTACAAACTTTATACTCTGAAAGCAGTATTAACAAACTTTAATGCTAAATATGCAATTTTTGAAATATAAATAGTTGGCTTAATTACAACTTGATACCCTCAACTATCTCGGCTTTTCAAGTTCATACCCTAAACTTTTTTACTCAACAACTTGATACTATTAACTATTATACATCTTCAACTTCATACCCAAAATTAAAAAAAAAAAAAAATTCGAAAATGCCCTTGTCCTTTCCTCATTCCCAGCTCCCCCCCTCCAGCCACCACCCCCCTCCCGCCCCGATGCCGGGGGGTGGGGGAGGCGGGAGGGAGGGAGGAGAGGGGGCGGGTGGCCGGAGCGAGGGGTGGAGGGGGAGGGGGGGTGGAAGGGGGGGGGGGGGGGGGGGGGGGGGTGGCGGGTGGCCGGAGGGGGAGGGGTGGGGGGGGGGGGGGGGGGGGGGGTGCTGGGTGCGATGGGAGGGGACGGATGGCCACATAGCCACCATCCGTAATGTGACACCTTATCTCCCTTTTATATATATATATATATATATATATATATATATATATATATTCCCTGGCCATTAAAACATCTTACTGGCCTTCCTGGTATGCCTGAATTTGGACAAGTTAAAGAAAAATTGGCTATCAATTCTTTTTCTTCTGCTTTCAAAATGTGGTACATTTGTGTGTCACCTGAAGAAAAGGATTTGATATAATCTTTTGTTAACACAAGCACAGATTCCATAAGCTATACCATAAAGTCGACTTTGATGTAAGTTACTGAGAAGAAAAAAAAAAAAGAAAAAAAGAAAAAGAAAGAGAGAGCCAGGGAACTAATCATAACCATAACTACTACTTACCATGGCCAGGACTTGTGAAGCTGAAGCATATATATACGTATAGCCACGTGTACGGTGCAATTGCCAGACGTGCCGTACTACGTCAGCTGGAGACGCAGACAGCTGTCAAGCTCCGGCAGTGTCGTGTGGCGGTGGGCCCCCACCTCCGTCCAACCAGCTTTGCCGTCAGGTGAGGGGTACCTAAGCCCTAGAAGGTCCATTATTGGGACCAATTTGTTGAGATTGCGCACCAGGACGAGCCAGTCGGGTCCACCCAGACCAGACCTGACCCAAGTTGATAAGGATGATGGGTTCCAAATTCGGATCTTAGCCAGATCGATCCGTTCAAAGTTGTCACTGCTGAGAATAGCACAAAATCCTCCATGGGCACATGCAAGAATAGCAAAAAATATGATTGCTAATTTAGATTATAAAATAGTTTGGGCCCATCTGTTATATAACAAAAGCCTCTCCAGACGGTCTGGTTTTTTTACAACCAAGTAAATGCACATACTTTACAGGTATAATAAGAATATTTATCTCAAATATTTTTTTTTTCTAATTTATGTGGTTAAGGTGTGATGTATTTTTCTTGTTTGGTTGAGTTTGATTTTTCATGTTAACAAATTTAAACTTTTTTTTAAACAATTTTTACATAATTTATTTTTAAAAAATAAAATGGACCATGATATGCATACGGCTTAGACGGCTCACTTTTGAGCCGTTTTGAAGCCTCATTCTATAGTGAAGATTATGGAGGGTTCCGTTTGGTACTATTTTGAAACAGGATATGTGTTTCTTTTATTATTGCACGTGCATTGTAAATTTTTCTCTATATAATATTGTTAAAAGATATCTTAAATTAAGAATATTTAAATAAGTGTTAAAAGATATATTCAAATCATAACTTTGGAATTTGTGACATTCAAGTGCCTTGCACCTGCCCAAAAAAATCTATGATATTGTTAACAAATTAGATAAGAATATTTAAATAAGTGATTTGAATATATTTACTTGGAATTTGTTATAGATATATGTTTAGAATTTTGGATATGTGTTTCATTAGAAATTATTATGTACTTACTTTAAATATAATTTAAATATTGAATATATTTTAGAATTGATTATATGTAAGAATTTTAGAAACTTTTTCTTTAATTACGTGAGAAGATACATTACTGACTATTAGAATTTTTTTAATTTTTATTGATTAAATACGACTTAGGTGACTTATCTTTGAGCCATTTTCAAGTGACAATATAATGGTACGTATTTAAGTAGATACAATTATAGTTCTTAAGAAAACTCTTTGAAGTTTGAAACCTTGTTAGCAATCACCCGAATAAAACTCTTATTTTATGTAATTTTTTTTGTATCTTTCATAAACGTATAATACTTGCGTACTTTTGACAGATTCAAATCAGTACATAAATTTTAAACATGAAATTTTTTAAACGTGTTCCGTATAAATTATTGAAATTTTTTACACGAAAAACGTGTTGGAAACCTGTTTAATTAACCAAATTTGACAATAAGAATGTGAAGTTTCTAACCAAAATATTTTCATTTTTCGAATATTTGACCGAATTTTTGAACGTATTTTATTTATTTGCATTGAGCCGATTTATACTCGTACTTTTATCGTTCCGTACTTTTTTCGTTTGCTGAATTGTTAACAAAGGATTTGAACGGTGGATTCTAGCACCCAAAAAACAAAAAACAAAAACCAAAAAACAAAACAGGGAGAGGGACAAACACGTGGTTTTCAGAGTCTTATCGCATCCCATGAAATTTCCTTTTGTAGACTGTTTTGTATGTACTTGATCATTTGGGGTCCCAGGCCTGTACCACTTTGATAATAAGGTCAAAAGCTTGCGAATGGGACCTAGTTGTTGCTATTAGGGGTAGATGGTACTTGGGGAGAGGACCTTACAATGTAGAAATGGTAGTGTTCATGAGCAAGTAGTATAATAACCCACCCCCCAAGCAACAACACACACACACTCTCTCTCTTAAATGTGGTGCACCTTGGTAGTGTTCATGAGAAAGAGTTGACTGGGTTTTCGACCGGGCCAGAGTTTTAGGCCGTATTTTGTAACCCAGCCCAAACCATGGGTTAATATGGGTCAGACCGGATCGGTCAGTTGACTGGGTCCGGATTCGGCCGGGCTAGCCCGACTTTGACCGAATCGGACTTGGGTCAGGTTCTGGCCACCCGACCATTAACACTATATTGTTCAACATGGAGAGAACCTATGTTATATCGACACATAAAAATGGTGTTCGTAGTCATATTTGCATTCGTGTACTACAACCCATCTGAAAAATGTTATCGTGTTCTTATCCATATCCGTACAAAATTCAGGATTAAACAAATAAACTTAATGTAATGAAGAAATTAACTTAAAATTGTTATTTTATTAGGAACAAAAGCGGAAACTATTTCTCAAGATGAGCGCATACTACGAACCAATACCCACAAGCAAACATGGTAGTTAACTTATGCAGAAAAATAAATATCGCAAAATTTAAGACAAACATACAAAAATTAAGTAAAAATTCTAACCGGTAAAAAACTACAGGGACAACAAGGTCACTACTTCATAAAGTTACAAGGCTTTACAAGATCTCTATAACTTCGTAATCTCCACCGTCAAAGAAAGTTCACAAAGAGAATCATTTACAAGATCTCTATAACTTCGTAATCTCCACCGTCAAAGAAAGTTCACAAAGAGAATCAAAGAGATCCTCAAATATTACAACCCAATAAGGTTTGAAAAATCAAATTTCTTTCTTTTTTAATCTCTCTGCCTTCCCTTTCTTTCTCTCAACTTATTTGTGGCTACGCAACACCTTTCTTTTTAGCACAATTAATCTCTCATATAAAGAATCCTATGCCTTTTTATATAGCATATCATGTGTTGGTCTATACATATAAATCTAATTCTAAGTAGGCATTACATAAAAAAATGACTAGGACTTTGCTCATGTCCTATTATTATTAGATTACTAATATGAGCCAACTCCTAACACACCACCTTGGGGTCATATTTATCATCCAACTTAATAAGCATCTATCAACCTCTAGATTACAATCTCCAAACAATAGTCTCGATCTCAAGAACCAATCCCTCTCCTTAAGGCACTGGTCGTCTAGTTACAAATCGACTCCTAACTCGAGTCTGACTCAAATTTGTGCTTCATCTCTGCTACATCGTCCATACTAGAGTATTTTGAAATAACCATCATCACACCCGGATCAATAAATTCAAGTCAATATTCTCGAGCCATGGAAGGTTGACCAACTGCAAACGAACCATTCTAGATATCCGCCCTACCACCGCAAAAATCATAAAAGCACTACCTCGAACCGTGTCTCACACCAGTCGATAAATATTACCAAATTTCTCTTCCTTCATGATTATGGTACAACCATATGTCACCCTTAGAACTCCATCTTACCGCAATTCATAGAGTCTGGCACATCCAAAGATATGAGATTCTTATGCATCTTCGGTACATACCGTACCCCACCATGTATGTGCAACATGCCATCATGCATCTTAATATCTATTGTCCCTTCACCCATAGCCTCATAAACCGAAGTCATCACCTAAGTGAATAATACCAATCTTCTTCGCCAAAGAAGAAAGGGAAGATACATCTGAGCAAATATGTAGCAAACTACAAAAATCCAATATCTTGCCAGGAGTAGCTAACATACCCTCGACGACTGTGAGTAGATTGTCTAAAGTGTTATCACGCACTTGCGCCAACATTGTCGCGTCTTCAGGATCCTTTTTTCTCTACAAGCTATGGCTAGTTTCTTTTGATGCGGCCAATTTCGTTGCAATAATAATACGCTTCGCCTTCTTCCTTGATGTCTATTGAGATTATGATGCTTCAGTTCCCTTATCAAGTGTCCTTCATCTTCCTCTGCTACCACAGCCTATTATTCATCCTAAAAAAATAAGACTTTGACAATTGATTAGATAAAAGTGAAATATTGACTTCCTCTAGCTCCACCATATCTTTCCCATAAAGAACCGTAGTCAATGAGATAAGAAACAATAATCTCTTGTCTTCTTCTGCCACTTTTGCACCAACCATGTGGTTGGCTTAAAAGTCTGTTGAACGTGTTCAAGTGTGCTAATAGTTTTTCATATTCCTTCATTCTTAGGACATATAATCGCTACTTTAGGTAAAGCCTTATCGTGTCAGACTTTGACATGTACAGTCTCTTCAGCTTTTTTCAAAGTCCGACTGCAGTTTCTTTCTATATGATATTAAAGAGAACTTTTTCGACTAAACACAACATGATAGAACGAGTAGCCTTCATCTCCATGTCCTCCCACTCATCATCCTTCACTGTCTATGGCTTCTTTTATTTTTTCAACAAAACTTATGGATGTCTTATTGCACCAAAAGATATTTAACCCTTCTATGTCATACACTGAAATGTTCTCTGTCCTTGAACTTCTTCACTTCAAATTGTCTGAGTATTGTTGTAGACTTTACCACCATGTTGATCTCTCAAATCTTAGTCAAAACCTTAATACCACTTTGTTGAGGCTAAAAATAAAACTATATTCATTAAGATGAGCGTCCGCAATGAATGATAACCGCAAGCCAAACATGTGGTCGACTTATACAGAAAAAATAGAGATCACAACATTCAAAAAAAAGACACAAGAGTTAAGTTGAAAATCATAACCAGTAAAAAACTACCTAAAGAGTGAGATCACTGCTAAATTGTATCACAAGACTTTACAAGATTGCTACAACTTCGCACATCACTATAGAGAAATCACACAAAGAAAAGCCAAAAAATTAAAATATATTACACCCAAGAAGTGTAGGAGTGGGTGGGGTTCCCAACCTACGTAGAGCTCGGGAGTGCGTTGAGCGCCATGTATTGGACCATATATGGCAATCATATATATGATTGGGTTTCTTTTCTATGCTGATCAAAGGTCAACCATATGGCTATCTCAGAAGTAACCGTGGTTGACGTCAGGGGGACCCGCTCTCCTCATACTTGTTTACGATTTGTTATGGAGGATTTCACCTGTCAGATTGATTGCAACAGTGCACTGGAAACATATTCGGCCTATTTACCATAGGATACAACCACATGTCTCTCACTTGATATACGTCGATCATCTTCTTGTATTTCTAGAACCATCGACGAGGGGTATGTAGGAGGTGGCAAACATAATGACAAAGTTTGGTTCTCTATCTGGGCTCCGCCTCAAAGACAAAAGCAAAATTTATTTCAATAACCACTGTCCTGATAAAGAGGAACGGGTCGTGCTATTTGGGGTCGTGAGAGGGGTCCTCCATGTCAAATAGTTGGGGATACCCCTAACAGTTAGCTACGTGAGGGATGTTGACTGCTAAAATTTGGTGGATTATGTGCAACGACGTATTAAAGGATGGCAAGCACACTGTCTCTCCTTTGGTGGACGTATTGAGTTGGCCAGGTCGGTAATCTCGGCCGTATCTTCATTCTGGCTATAATTGCCCAAGCATGCGATATGTAGAAAAATTATGCACCAAATTTATTTGGCGAGGCGAGATTCATGCATGCAATAGCATAGGATATATTATGTTGACCGAGGAAGGAGGGGGGTTGGACTTCGGCCGCTGGAAACACTCAGGAATGTGGCAGGTCTGAAGACTCTATGGCGGCTGCTAATTGGTGACTCCTTATGGGCAGTATGGATGCGACAAAAATACCTACATGGCACTAATCTATGGGCATGTATGTAAGCTTCCTGAATTTTAGGGCTTATTTTAAATTTTCAACATGAATTATTTTCAATAAATATTTTATTATTTAATTATTTTTGATCATTAATGTTCCTTTTCGTGACTTTGACTTCTGGAGCGTCAGGGATGCCAATCTCTGTAAACTCTCTTTATGGGTTTTGTAGTAGACAAGATTATATTCGTTTTGATATATCATGTCCCACTTAAACTCGTTCCCTTGTGCTCTTTTTGCTTCATACAACTTCGGGTCAATTTAGACCATTTGATCATTAAATAATTATTAATTAATTTCCCACTTTTATCTTTGATCATCGTTTGTACGTTACCGTGACTTTTAATTTAGGAGCACAAGGCCAGTCGTTTTCTCAGAACCAATTTCTTATGCCTGATCTACTCGAGACGCTCTATACCCACGACCTTCGTGTCCCACTCAGACACTCCATTTTGTGCTTCATTTGCTTCGCACAACTTTCGGATCAATTTAGACAATTAATTATCTACCGTAAAATGTGACCTGACTTCCAATTTAATTTCGGGACCCGACATCGATCCAACCTAGTCAACCCAAAGTAGGGACATAGCCCACATGAAGCCTACTACCCACATGACGTTTGTGTCCCATTTATTTGAGTCCCCACATGTCACTTATTTACCCATGATCATAAAAACCTATTTAAATTCAATTATTGCACCATGTCCGATTTGACCCGACCCGGCTCAACCGAACCCAAACCCAAGCTCCATGTTTCCCCTCATGACTACCAAATACCCCACATAATTTCTCTCTTTTTCCCTATTTAAAATATTTCTTTCCTTCTTTATAATATCCTTCTTCTCTCTTTCTAATATATATATATATATATATATATATATATATATATAATATATTATTATATATAGATATATATATATTATATTTATATATATATATACATATATACAAATATCTAACTATCTCTCTCCCCTATTATTCACACACACACCACCTCCCCCCCCTTTACAGCAAGAGCACCCCCCCTCTCTCTAACCGACTTCACCCCCTCTCTCTTTCAAATATCTATATTATCTCTCTCTCTCATATTCACTCTCTCTCTCTCTCTCTCTCTCTCTCTCTCTCTCTCTCTCTTTCTATATATTATACATGCACACACACTCAAATAACTCTCTCTCCCTCTCTCCTTACACATACACTCACACCACCCCCTCCACCTAGCCGACAGCCCTCCATGCTATAGCCGAACACCACCTCCACTCTTCTCTTCTTCTTAGCATCATCTTCATTACTCCTTCTCCATTCTCCTCCTTCATAACCACCACCACCATTAACCATCATCACCAACACCATCATCAACACCATCTCCACCACCGTACGCTGGGCGTCCACCAACGCCGGCGAATGTGCCACCCGTCGTGCCCTCGCCTGCCCGCAGCCGCGCACCAGCAGTAGCAGCGTGCAGCAGCGGCTGCAAATGCGACAGCAGCTGCGATAACAGCAGCAGCGGCCGCGCCACCGCGTGGCCGGCGCCCGCCTCCACGATACTTCCCCCTGTCCGATTACCTGGGCGACCACCCCGGGTGTCCCCGGCTTCCCCGACGCTCCGCATAGGCTATTCGTGCGTTTTGTACGAAGTTCCGTCGTGACGCGCGAGTTTTGAACTCAGAAATGACTTTTCGTCGTAGCAACTTCGTGTACGTTTTTCGAGAGATCTGGCGTTGGATCGGCGAACTCTTTGCTCCATCACAATCTCGGTATATAGCTCTTCACTCCCCTCAAGTTTCATCCATTAATTTCGTCGTTTGATACATCAAAACTGGCCACCAAGTTGACGTTTTAAATTGTACTATTTTTGGACAGTTTCGTGGAGCCAACTTCGTCAGCTCGTAACTCCGCCGTCGCTGCTGCTCGTTTGGTGTGCCACCAGTTCCTGTGCGTATCTGGTATAACCATCTTTCTGTCCCTTAAGTTTCGTTTAATTGTGAGCACATTTAGTTGGTCGAATTCGACGCCAAAGTTGGCCGTATGAATTCTTAATTTTACACTTGTAAAATTCCATTTTTGAATCCGGACTCCGAATTCAATTTCTGACACTACCAGAAGACTCGTGGTGTCGTTCTGGCACATTTTCATATAAAATTTGCTTGATTTGGAGAACGTGGGCCCTGGTACGTATTTTGGTGCAAAACGGGTCCCATAGTTCGAGTCAACGGGTCATTTTGAGATCGGCTCATCGGAATCCAATTCCAGATACACCGTTGAGTTCGTATCATAATTCTGGACTCGTTGACATATAATTTGCTAAATTTTAAAGATATTTGTTCCGGCACGCATTTCGGTGCAAACCAAATTTCAAATGTCCGGGTCAACGTGTCATTTTGAGATCGGCTCATCAGAATCCAATTCTGGATATACCGTTGAGTTCGTGTCATCATTCTAGACTCGTTGACATATTTTTAGATTTAGTGGACATTGGCTCCGGCACGCATTTTCGTGCAAATTGGATGCCAATATCCTGGTCAACGGACCATTTTGTGACCGGGTCATCGGAATCCTATTTCGGACATACTGTTGGGTTCATATCATCATTCTGGATTCGTGGACATATAATTTGCTAGATTTTGTAGACTTCTATCTTGACATATTTTTCGGTGCAAAGTGGGTCCAACGACGGACATTATTTTGACCCAAAATTACCGTTTTGCCCCTGTATTCAAATTGGACTTATGGGTAGGCTATCCTAGCTAATTTTACCAGTCTGGACACGTTGGTGATATTTGTTTTGTCATCCGACGACATCTATAGATTTTGTTGTGTCATCCTTAATTTGTAATTAATTATTATTATTAGTGTATGTATTTACATGTTTGGACTTTGTAAAACTCTAAAATGATCTTTGTGTTTCTAAGGGTTCTAATGGTTGGTTATAGGCTTAGTGTCACCCCAAATTGATTTTCTATTCTAGGACATCCCTTCGCTAGTGTAAAATCTTAATCATAACTTCGAGGCTGAGTTTGTATATCATTATTGACAGGACATTGGACATCTGTATCTTCATATTCTTATTCTTGCTTTGCTCGAGGCAAGTACCCCTACAAGCTTATTTACTGCTTATAACAATAAACTGTGATTAAATCATGTTAAAATACTGCTTTCTGGAAAACTGCAAGTCATATCTTTACATGCTTCTTACTGGTTCTCAGGACATGTCATGCTTTATACTGCTCTCAGTATCCACCATGCTTTATACTGTTATCGTATCACTCACATGTTAAAAAACGGGTTAAGGGAAAACTGTTAGTAGAGTACGTGATCATGCCCCTCTTCTCCGTATGTATTTACCGAGCACTGTTATATTCTATATGTAACTTTGTCGTATGTCTGATCCCGCATTTGTGTATGGATATACACCGATGCCGTTAAGTGTACGTATGTACACTTCAGAAAATTGATATGTACCACTGTACATCCTATTTACCTATTGACTGATCACTCACCTGCTACAGTTTTAAACTTTAAAACAAATATGTATTGCCATGATAAAATGTATCTAAAACTAGATAAATCAAGATATGCCATGATTATGTTATTTCATCTTTTTCCATCACATGATCAATATTATATGTTTGTAGTACAAGTACTTGCTCCCGTCCTGATAGGATAACGTTGTAGGTTCACTTTCCGAGGAAGAAATGCTATGTGATACATATTATGGTACTGCATTTGAGGACCTGACCTTAGCTCCAGAAGAGGCCCCAGCGACGAACCTTGTTTAGACATCTTTCATGTGTTTTGAGACATAGACTTTGGTTTGAACTTATATTTGATTACTGGACTTTGTCTCCAGTTAGATACTTTGGAAGTGTATTATTAAGTCTGTGCTTATTTTACTTTCGCTTATAGATGTTGTGTTGTGATGAACCTTTTAAATGTGAAATTAGAACTGTTAGCAGCTTAGATCCTTTATTGTCTATTCTTATAACAGCTTACTACGTTTTAACCAAGCGTACACTAAACCAAATTGCTGAATTTCTAATGGACCTTTTTTTTTTCCTTTCTAACAGTTAAAGTCCGTTAGAAATTACTAACCATGTAGGTCCGTTAGTATTCACTATAATCTGTTACAAATATATATATATTTTTTCCTTAAATAAAATAAGTTGGGGAAAAATCTGAGGGAAAAGCCAAAAAAATTTGGCGCTAGGAATTTCCCAATTCCCTCCAACGCGCGGCTGAGCCCTAGTTTCCCAACATATATACCATCAACTCTCTCTCTCTCTCTCTCTCTCTCTGTACTGCTCTCTTTCTCTGATCTCTCTCCCTCCCCTTTCTCTTATTCAACCGCGGGTCAACTGCGACAACCATCTCGACTTCGGCGAGTCCGTCAACCGCGGGTTCGACTTCGGCGAGTCCTTCAACCGCGGCAACTCCGGCAACCACCTTGGAAGCTCGACTTTGGCGAGTCCTTCAACCGCGGGGGGGGGGGGGGGGGGTTCGTCTTCATCGACTGCAAACAAACTCCAAGTCTCGATTTCTTTTCTTCAACCAGATTTTTGGGTGAGAAAAAATCCTAATTTTTTGGATGAGAAAAAACCCTTAGGTTGTTCTTGATTGAGCTTTTATTTTCATGGAAAATATTTCCATTACAAATTTTCCATCAGCTGTAGTGTTTGATAGCATATATTTTCCATGGAATTATTTTCCAAAAATCTACCGTTTTCCATATTTTCCTCCAGAATGGTGGAAAATAAACCTGGCCCAGCCAATAGGAAAATATCAATTTTCATGAAAATAACTATTTTCGATGGAGAATAACGACAATCAAACACCCAAATCAATTCCGTGTAATTTATTTTCCATGGAATTTGTTTCCTAGTAAAATAATTCCGTGGAATTAATTTATTTTTCACCTTGTAATCAAACGCACCCTTATATTCTTTTGCTTTGATTTAGGGTGAGAACTCACCTAGTTTTTTGGGAGGAGAGGTGGTAATGAGAAATTCTTGATTGAGATTAGGTCGCTCTGTCAAACCAAAGATAAATTCCAGAATATATTCACATACATATGACATGATATACCAATTTCTTTGCACTACCCAAGTCACAAAGCTTAGCCGATATTGAAATCTGAATATATCATTCAGTTTTGGAACAAAAACAAAGACAAAGCTTGTTCCGAGGAGAGATGTACCTTTTGTTTGGAAAAAAAATGAATTATGATAACAGCTTAGCCGATATTTGAGCGAATTACTTAGGTATCTATTGCAAATACCTTTTTTCTTATGTCAATCTTTCTGTTGCACATGCAACATAACTGAATAGTTGAATTTTCTTATAATTATATGCAAGGATCATACCTCTTGGATTACCTTTTTATTTTTAAGATGTTCTTTAAATGAATTGATATTACTTTGAAGAACCTCCCTGGAATAATAACAGTAATTACATTATATAATAAATAACTAAATATTTTTGGGATTGCCTATTGAGATTTGTTTATTAGAGAACCAATCTTCTAGGTTGGCATATTGATGATAGTACCTAAACCTTTCATGGATGATACTTTAATAAGAAATTACAGCGTGATCAGAAACTAATGCTCCTTTTTGTTTCTCACACAAATTTGTTCTTGCGTTTCGTATCACCCATCGAACCACACCCTTGTACAAGGATACAAGTCTTTGTGTTCGGGGTACTTTTGCTATCCGGATAGAGCACGATTTGGCGATCCAATGTTTCACTTAAATCTCACTGTAACCTTGCTTTATAAATACTTTGAATGACAGTTTTTGGAAAAGAAAAAGAGATTTATTATCAAATGTTAATTTGGGGCTCCACAACTATACCATTTTCATGAACTGTGAGGTAGTTTGTACTGCATTTGTCTGGATTCTGACTCTCTAGTTCCTATAACAATTGTTTCTCCATTACCTCTTGACTGTACATCGACCCAAGTATTATTTTGAAGCGTACAATGAACCGAATTGGCGAACCAACTGAGCCTACCGTTAGGGTAATGAAAATATAGACAAGTAAATATATACAAGAAGTGTACACCATTTCCTAACCCATACCATAATTTAGGACATACGGCATTTCAGGTAACGTGGTAACTATGATAAGGAGTCATAAGGTCAGATAAAGTTTGATGTTGTGGCTCTGGATACCTAACATACTGTACTTCATCCATATTCCATAGTTTGAGGAGACGGTGAGAAGATACTTAAACACAGCATAAGAGAAACTCCTCTCTATTACAGTTATATACTGATGGTCTTTCGTAATTTGATTCTTCGATTCTCTAAACCTTAGTGTCTCCCTCGGATACTTTTAGATATTTCGGTTTACTAGATTGAAAATGACAATATCATCAGACATGTGATTTGGAAGACTCCTTCCCATTTAGAGCCTACTACCTGTGATGTTTTCAATTTGTTAGAGTAAATCTTATCATCTATCCTCTCCATCTATACAACTCTCAGGTCAAAGGGAGTTTTGGCAGTTACTCCTTCTAAGAGTCCGCATATTTGCTGGAACACTAATCTTTGATTGCTCTTCCATTCTAAGAGTCCGCATATCTGCTTTGGACTTCTGTTGTATCAACATTCCGCTTGGTACTTACATTCAGGATCAACTTGAGTTTGCTAATCTAATTTGTTATACCAGTCATTCTCAGAGCATAACAGGATCAGGTTACTGCTGACTTCCTCAGTTGGCAATACAATTTATTTGTGTCCATGCATGTAGTATCCAATTTTGCTAGGAAAAAAATTGTCTTGCCATTAAACCTAGAAGGCCAATTGTGTGCATAAGCCTATGTTGCTTTCATGCAGTTTAACCTCGTATTATTGGTACAAAGGCAGCATCATGTTTCATCTGATGACACAACTGAGAATCAACAAACTAACAGCCTTGGGTATTGGGTATGTGTCACTTGCTAGACAGGCACAAGTAATAGAGATGCATATCTAAAAATGCTGATCACTGCACCTGTCCAGTTTTTGCTTCTTCCTCACCAACAAGAAGTATATAATTGTACTGTGCTAACTGAGCTTCCTGTACCTGCAAAATACAGAGACATGGTGTAACAATTGTCTATTCTATGGAGATCGGTCTTATATATTTGGGAAAAGTTTGACTTGCAATATATTTTGCATTGTAATATTACTTCTTGCAATATATATCACTACAGGTGCTTAAACTTGTTCTTCCTCATGAGTTTGTGCTACATCAAATATGTGTCATTTTAAAAAAGTTGGATACGGAGAGAAGAAGGTTTATGTTGAGGAAGTGATTGATCCTGATGCTCCTTTATTCGACCCTCCACAAGGGAGAAATCATACTTTTGCGGGTTTGGTCGATGGAGGATTCCTAATTTGGCTAGATTGTTGGTTGGAGTATGTTTGATGATCTCTATCTTACTTTTAGTACTAGTTATCTTTTGCAGGTATGTTATGGACTGAAACTTGTTAAACATAGTTGTCTTTTGTTGGTTTTATTTAGCTTATGTAGATGAACCTTAAAATACATGTTTATGATGCTTTCAAGTATTTTGATTATGTTTACCAGTTATATGTGATGCTTTTAGATATTAAAAAAAACTTTTTAACTCTGCCAGTGCATTGCTTATCTTTGCATTGTCGGTCCCAAGCCCGGATAAAAGAGGAGGGAGAAGGTTTTATTAATACTTTCATCTTTTTAACTTCATAATTTTATCTTATTTCCACTAAATGTCCTAATTTGGATTTGCATTGCAGGTATCGTGAAGTTGTTAGCTTTGCCACCACTACATGAAATAGTAAGCAACAACATATAATTTTAGACTTTTTAAACCATTTGGACTTCTAATTATTTGCATAGTTATTTGCATAGTGCTTACTGTTCAGAGGCTTTGTCAACTAATTATTTGCATAGTGCTTACTGTTCAGAGGCTTTGATAGATGGCTCTCTTCTGAAGAAGAATCTGATACTGTGAGTATAAGCTGTTATTGGAAGTTTTATATTCCTTTGTTGTTTGTTCAACTTATGCTTCCCTCTGACAAATACCTTGGACATAATCTTCTTTTACCTAAATAATATCATTTTACGGTAAATAGTGTTTGAGATGCCTCTAATTATTTGCCTTAGCAATGCCTGCTTGTATCAAATATTGAACATCTTTCATTTTGCTACATGACAGGTCCCTATCATGTTAAGGTCTAGTTATTGCACGCTATACCAGAATTCTGAAAAGGATCTAACAGAACTTGGAGAATGTCCATATGATCAAGGCGGATACTTTATAATCAATGGCAGTGAAAAGGTTCTGATTGCGCAGGAAAAGATGAGTACCAATCATGTTTATGTGTTCAAGAAAAGGCAGCCCAACAAATTTGCCTATGTGGCCGAAGTCCGATCTATGGCAGAAAGTCAGAATAGGCCTGCAAGCAGCATGTTTGTACGCATGCTTTCTCGTGCTAGTGCAAAAGGGGTAATTTTTGTTCATATTTTAATTGTTTTTTATGCAATTTTACTTTTGTTTCTTTCCTATGGGCATGCTAGTTTTATAATATGGGCATGCTAGTTTTATAATATGAAATCTTTCACTTAACATATCAGATTTTGCATCTCATAGTATCCATTTTTTTACAACATCCATACAGGGCTCCTCGGGGCAGTACATTCGAGCTACTCTTCCATATATAAGAGCAGATATTCCAATAATTATCATCTTCCGAGCATTAGGTTTTGTTGCTGACAAGGTCATATTGGAACACATATGCTATGATTTTGCTGATACTCAGATGATGGAATTATTGCGACCATCATTAGAAGAAGCATTTGTTATTCAAAATCAACAGGTAATTATAGAGTTCTGGTTACCTGTATAACATTTTTACAGAGACTGATTATGATTTTTACAGACTGATTATGATTTTTACAGAGATTGATTATGATTATCATGTGCTTAGTGTTTCATTTTATTCTTACATGATAACCGGATAATTTTTGATGACACGATTGTGTAGCTATGAGATGGGCATTGTACAATCTATTGCCTGCCTACTAGGGAGCATGAGCACTCCCAGAATAGAGCCGTTGCACATGTGTTGCACGCAACATGGGCAATCCAAAATGCATTAGGGCACCAAAATAGATGTTGTATCCATGTCCGTGTCCTTACCCTGTCGTGTCTGTGTCCGCGCAACATAGCCTGCATACACTACCAAAATACATGGATTTACCGACGGCCTTATCCGTCGGTAGTCCGTCGCCAAAAATAATACCGACGGATTACCGACGGATATTTTGGTAAAACAGCCGTCGGGAATAACCTCGTCGCTAAAACATATCCGTCGCTACTCCGTCGCTCAGCGACGACTTAGCGACAGAATACCGTCGGCGCATTTAAATATATATAGCGACGGATTACCGACTAGTTTTCGTCAAAACATGTATCAGGATATAGGGTTAGCGACGGAAAACTCCGTCGCTAACGAGTCGGCAAAACCGTATCAGTGATTTTCTGATACCCAATATCCGTCGCTAATCCGTCGTAAATTTGTCGGCAAAAGCGTATCAGAGATTTTCTGATACCCAATTACCGACGGACATTCCGTCGCTAAACCGTCGCTCAATGTAAAATTCTCCAGGTAGCGACGGATATTACGTCGCCAATCCGTCGATACATTAAATTCCTACAGTTAGCGACGGATAGTCCGTCGGGACTTTGTCGCCAGTCCGCCGTAAGTTAGTCGCCAATCCGTCGCTAATGCTAAAATTTATGGACATCAAACAGCAGTTCGACGACGGATCGTCCGTCGCCAATCCGTCGCTTTATTGAAATGCTCCAGGTAGCGACGGATTTTACGTCGCCCCTCCGTCGCTAACCTCAGTTTCTCCAGTTAGCGACGGATAATCCGTCGCTGAGTGGTCGCCAGTCCGCCGTAAGTTAGTTGCCAATCCGTCGCGAAAGCTAAAATTTTTGGACATCAAACAGCATCAGGTCGACGGATCGTCCGTCGCCAATCCGTCGCTTTATTGAAATGCTCCAGGTAGCGACGGATAGTCCGTCGCCACTCCGTCGCTAACCTCAGTTTCTCCAGTTAGCGACGGACAATCCGTCGCTGAGTGGTCGCCAGTCCGCCGTAAGTTAGTCGCCAATCCGTCGCGAAAGCTAAAATTTCTGGACATCAAACAGCATCAGGTCGACGGATCGTCCGTCGTCAATCCGTCGCTTTATTGAAATGCTCCAGGTAGCGACGGATTTTACGTCGCCACTCCGTCCGTCTAACCTCAGTTTCTCCAGTTAGCGACGGACTATCCGTCGCTGAGTGGTCGCCAGTCCGTCGCTAACTGCTAATTTATGAAAAAAAATACTGCAAACAGACTCTTTCCTGTTTATACAACACATCCAACACAATATCAAACATGCAAAATATCCATATACAACACCATATCCATATCCAACACGAATATCCAACGTATCCAATATCCAACCCATATATCCATATGCAAAATATCCATATCCGACACCAATATCCAACGTATCCAATATCCAACAAAATTACCAACACAATATATCCAATATCCAACATTAAATTATCCAAACATAAAAAAATATCCGAACATACAATGTATCCAAATGTCTACAAAACCAACAACATAAACAAAATCAAACCCCGTCCGTCGGATCGTCTCGTGCTTGTGCCGCCGCATCCGCTTTGCGTATGTACTCCTCCATCGTGTGTGCCGCACTTGGGACAAGACATGGTCTGGAAGCGCGCGTAGCTGCTCTGGCGACATCATGTCAAGGAGCGTCAAGATGGTGTTATCCGATACGATACGGGCGTCCGCAGAGCGGTTAAACGAAAGCCGTCCGGAGGAAGAAGGACCAGGTCGATCCGAAGCACCGGCAGCAGCAGTAGCGACCGAGCAGACGGACCGGAGCAGACGGACCGGGAGCAGACGGATACGCCCTAACACTATCGCCCGCAAATCTGACACCACGGAGGTCAGAGTCGCAAGCTGCGCCCTCACATCGTCAACCGGGGGCGCTGGGGCGGAGGCGGTGGATATCTCGGGGACGGCTGCAACGAGGGCGCCATGGAACCTAAGCCGTAGACGCTCCCTTTCCTAACGCCGCCGACGGATTCTACGAACACGTCGTCGTAGCGAGCGGCCATAGAAGAGTGCGTCTGGGTGGCGTCGTTTCGCCGACATTCTCGGAAGGGGGCTCGATCTCAAGCCGACTAAGTGCCTCACGATACGCAGCCTATCCAATGAATGTGTTTATACTATAAGTTTTCCTAAGTTATAATCTAAATCCTATGTTTCCCTAAGTTATAGTCTGAATCCTAAGTTTATCTAATTAACTTAACAATAATTATATTTCTAACATAAATCTTATAAACGTAAGTACTTACATCAGTCTCCTCGGCCCTCGCGTCGACGAAGCTCCCGTCCTTCCGTCTCTTGTGCGTATGCACGAATACATCGTGAGCGGTGACCGTCTCCGCCTCTTTTCCCTGCTTCACCGCCCGTTGGGCCTGCATACGTAGAATTTTTAACTCATCTCGTCGAGCCAGACGTACTTCATGTCCTGAGGCACCTCAGAAAAATTGAGGTAGGGGCCATGGTAGTTATCCCGGATAATGCGTCCTAGAATCCGGGCAGCATCCCACGAGAAAAACCTATAAAGAAGCAACGACTGGATTATTAACTTGAATAAATGAAACAAATTTAATAAATTAGCTTAAATTTACTTACGATTCACCAGCGGGCCATAGCTCTCGTCGGAACTCGCCCACCAGCCTCTCTGGTGGCGTCGGGGATCCGCGGGTCCGCGCACGTACTCCCCGGTAACAGGATAAAACTGAATCCCGGGGTACTCCGAGGCCCACCCTGCAGTAACTGCTGGGCCCACTGCTGCATCTGCTGCTGCATCCGCTGGTACATCCGGTGGCGGAACGGATCTGCTAACGGATGGAGTCACAGGCCTCGACGACGATGTCGGTAGCACCGAGGAAGAATGACGGCGGGAAGAGCCTGTGTCCGGGCTCTCCAAGTCGGGATCGAGGTCACATCCGGGGAATGCGGCTGGCGACCACGACCGCTACCACCACGCCCACGCCCACGCCCACGACCACCACCACCACCACCACCGCCGTCGCCGCCGCCCCACCGCCACGACCACGGCCAGCACCACCAGTACGGGTGCTCGCAACCATGCCCTATAAATAGAACATAAACAAAATACCAACAACATAGATTTATAAATGAATATAAAACTAAACATATCCATACCAGCAGCAGGACGATGAGTGCTGCCCAGACGAGTAGGCCTAGGAGTGCCATCTGCAAAAAAACTCATACAATAATACGCAAATATCCCAAACTGAAATAAATATTACAATCAGAAGTGAAGTACGAATAAAAGCTAGATACACAAAATCTGATAAAATCACGCACCAATACAACAAAGTACAATTCTTGTAACTTTTGATGAAAGGGCATCTTGTGTTCCACTAGACTTGTAATTGTAAATCCAAATGTAATAGCGTAACTTAATAACTTAATATCAGAGAGTATCAGATTAGTATCAGTATATAGGTTAGGTAGACCGTATCAAACGATATCGGAATAGTAGGCCGAATAGGAGGCCGAGATAGTCGAATGAGAAGAAGGGAAGAAAGAGGAGCAGATGGTATACTAGACTAGTTCTGGGTCAAATTAGGAGTCCAAGTCAACTCTGTCAAAACTAACCTTAATTAGGCTAAACTTCTACCTTAGCTAATCAATATATATACTAGACTTCACGACGTGTGTCTGTGTATATATATATATATATATATATATTATTAATAAATTACTTAAAATTATGCCTATATATATACATATATATATATATATATATATATATATATATCTATATAATATATATCAAGGTTCAAAGTATCGGTATCGGAATTGGTATCGGACTATTCCTATGAGTATTGGTATCGGCGATATCGGTAGTATCGGCGGTTTCGGATCGGAGTATCGGATTTTTTGGTATCGGGGAACAAATAATTATTAATAAATTATTTACATTTAAAAACATATATTTTATACATTTAGGCATAATTTTAAGTATTTTCAGTGTTATTTCTTAGTAGTTTTGAAATTAAATGAAATAGTCACCCTTACCGATTGGTTTACAACAATAGATGTGATTTTCTTCAATTGATGTGATTTTCTTCTTTTACATGCTTCTACAACCTTGTTATGCTTTAAACCCTTGTTGATTTGTCTTTTTGTTTAATTTTCTTTGTCGAATTGACCGGAACAAGACCCCAATGTCGGTATCGGTCAATACTTGGTATCGGTCGGTATCGGATCGGAACATGCCAAACCGTATCGGTATCGGCCGTATCGGATCGGTATCGGCCGATACTTTAAACCATGATATATATGTCTGAGTGTGTGTGTATCCTGTGTCTGTGTCCGTGTGTGTCCGTTGTGTGTGTGTTGTGTGTGTCCGTGTTGTGTGTGTGTCTATGGGAGAGGAGGAGGACTCCTCGCGGGGACTCCAGAGTCCCTCCTACGCCCCCCTACCCCGACCCCCCCCAACCCCTGCCCGACCCCCCCCAACCCCTGCCCGACCCCCCTCCCACCCCCCTGCCCCCCCTGCCCCCCCCCCCCAACCCCTGCTCGACCCCCCCAACCCCTGCCCGACCCCCTCTCCCACCCCCCTGCCCCCCCTGCCCCGACCCCCCCAACCCCTGCCCGACCCTCCCCCAACCCCTGCCCGACCCCCTCTCCCACCCCCCCCGCCCAGACCACCCCCCCCCCTGCCCGACCCCCTCCCCGACCCCCCCTGCCCCCTCTCCCACCCCACCCTTGCCCCGACCACCCCACCCCCTACCCGAACCCCCCCTGCCCAGACCACCCCCCCCCCTGCCCGACCCCCTCCCCGACCCCCCTGCCCCCCGACCACCCCACTCCACCTTGCCCCGACCACCCCACCCGTACCCGAAACCCCCCTGCCCCACACCCTCTCCGACCACTACGACAGCCCCCCAACCCCCCAAATCGTAAAAGAGAGAGAGAGAGAGAGAGGGAGATAGAGAGAGGAGAGGGGAGAGAGAGCATACCTTAGAGAGAGAGAGGGAGATCGCCGGTCGGAGAGGAGATCGTCGAAGAGAGGGAGAGGAAAGAGAGAGAGAGTGTTTTGGGGGGGAATGAAAATTTCCCCCCCGTCGTTCAATTTAA
>JANAVB010010177.1:27500-35000 GCA_029216955.1 Iris pallida | reverse complement strand
CAAACATGACAGGGAAGAACATGGTAAGTTTACGCTACGACGGCACGCTCTGCCGGGGGTAAGATCTATTGTCATTATACGG
Organism: Iris pallida; assembly: GCA_029216955.1. Lineage (NCBI taxonomy): Eukaryota > Viridiplantae > Streptophyta > Magnoliopsida > Asparagales > Iridaceae > Iris > Iris pallida. The sequence goes on along the minus strand of JANAVB010010177.1, from coordinate 34,918 downwards.
TTGTGCCTTCAAATATAAGTTTGAATTGAGTAGGATGGCTAGAAACTTCATTAAAGATTTGTATACACGCTCACTTGAATTCTTCAACAAATGAGAGCACGGGATTTAAATTGCCACGCACCAGCACGAAGTGTAAAGTGCTGACCCTCGCTCTCAACAGGTACTCGGGACCAGGATAGCGTGCCAAGGAACTGAAGGCGACGCTCCTTTCTTTTGAAGCCTTGCAAGGGCGAAGGCTTGTTCTGCAACATTTTGAAGACTCCGACCCAACTGCATCATGAGTCACCGACTCTCGCCGATCCCAGGTCTTAGAGAGTCATTTTGATGTTTGTAAAAAGGGATGTAAATGTATGGAATGACTATCTCATCGATGTCGGTTGTAAGCCCGCGAGGCCTCTTTTGTAAGCGAGTCTGTAACCTACTTATTATGAATGAAAAAGCAAGTTTCTTTTATAAATCAATGTGTTCAATTTCTCTGCGTACTCTTCAATATGCTGTTGTATCGGATAACCTTATGAACCGCCTTGTGCAAGCGCAACTTAGGCTTGCACGGCATCACGCCCGGTGGACGACTATCGATTCTATTGAATCGGGGCGTGACATAATGGTATCAGAGCACGGCTTTACGTCCTTGGCCTCCAGTGTCGAGTTTTTAGTCTCAAAATCGTTGGTCTCGCGTCGATGAGATATGTCGTTCCATACGAGTGCGCCCACAATAAGTTTGGTGACTAATATATTTTGCCTTCAAACCCCAGAAGGCACGTCGGTGAACGTGGCGGCGAACGAAGAAAGTGCTTCGAGCGGCTCGAGTAGCTCGAGGCCCGGACCCTCAAGCGATGCCATGGAGCGGATGTTGCGCATGCTGGAAGCGCAACAACGACAAGCCGAGGAGAGTCAACGCCAGAATGAGCAACATCGACGGCAGGCGGAGACACGTCAAACTCAGTTCGAGGCCCGATTCGAAGCACAATTCAAGTTGCAGCAGAAGCAGCTTGATACGCTCCAGCAGATAGTTCAGACGGTGGTGGCCAACAACAACAACAACTCTGCGACAACCCATGCCGTAACCGAGCCTGCGGTCAGACAAAGCGAAGTCGATCCGGAGGCACCCGAGCTTACACCTGCAGCACCGAGAAGTTCCAACTTCGACGTGTCGAAATTCACAAAGAGTTGCCGTACTTCATTCAACGGCACGGAAGATCCGTCCTTGGCGATTGACTGGTTAGAGGAACTAGAAGACAAGTTCGAGCTGCTGGGCGTTGAAGAGTCCAAGAAAGTCGCATGCGCTCAACTTCTACTCCGGTCGAACGCGCACGACTGGTGGGCCGTGCAAAAGCGAGCGATCAGACGCGACGATGAGACAACGGCAATTTCTTGGGCCACCTTCCGCGAGGCGTTCGAGATCGAGTACCTCCCTATAGCCATTCGACAAGAGAAGGAAAATGAATTCATGCAGCTAAAGCAAGGAAACATGACGGTACGGCAGTATGCAGCGGAGTTCAACAAGTTAGCCAAGTTTGCTGGAGAATTCCTGCCCTCCCTGGCGAGTCGTGCTCGACGGTTCGAAGTGGGTCTACGACAATCCATCTACGCCCATGTGTCCGTTCCACAATACCAAACAATGGGGGAGTCTCTCAACCACGCCCTCCGCCTTGAAAGCCAATATCCTCCAGATGCTGCCGGCGCTGTGCATACCTACCATCACAAACGCCCTAGCCACGCGGGAGGAAATAACGTGACCAAGCGTCCGAACAACGGGCACCAGGGCGAACCTCAGGCGCAGAATCCGAGACTTCCTCGCTGCACCAAATGTTATCGGAGCGGGCACCTGGCCGTCGACTGTCAAGTTCAAAATGGCGGGTGTTACTACTGCGGAAAAAGGGGTCACTTACATGCAGACTGCCTGAAGCGTAGAAGAAACAACTTGAACACGCCTCAGCATCCACAGCACCGTCCGGGGAATCAAGTTCCGGCGCCTCGAGCCCCTCAACCCGCACCACAAAATGGCCAAGACCGTCGCCCCAATGCCCAGGGCCGTGTCTACGCCATGACCCGGGATGAAGTACTTGCGTCAGATACGGTCGTGACAGGTATACTTAGTTTCAATAATGTGCCTGCTCGTGTACTATTTGATTCAGGTGCTTCACATAGTTTTATATCGGCGGACTTTGTCGCCGAGCACAAATTTTCGTTAGTATCATTAGACCTCGACCTTAGTGTGAGCACACCTTCTGGCACACCAATACTCACGAATTCAGCCTGCATCGACGGGATTATCTGTATCGGCGGTCAAAAGATCGGTCTGGACGTGATGGTCCTAGACATGAATGACTTCGATATCATTCTGGGAATGGATTGGCTCGGGCCGTGCAACGCAACCATAGACTGCGCCGGAAAGAAGGTCACCTTCCGCATTCCAGGGGTGCCTGAATTCTGCTTTTCGTGTGGTGAGGCGTCGTCGACCTGCATGTTGATTTCGGCAATTTCTGCTCGGAGGATGCTGCATTCTGGGTGCAAAGGCTATTTGGCGTCCGTCCGAGACATGCGACAGGATGGTGCAAACGCGGGTCAGACCGACGTTGTGGCAGAATTCCCCGATGTGTTCCCGGACGAGCTACCCGGCATGCCCCCCGATCGAGAAATCGAATTCAGCATCGATACATTTCCCGATACTCGACCGATTTCCAAGGCCCCGTACAGAATGGCTCCCGCCGAGCTGAAGGAACTCAAGATCCAGCTACAAGAGTTACTCGATAAAGGGTTTATTCGGCCTAGTGTTTCGCCGTGGGGAGCGCCCGTTTTGTTCGTGAAGAAGAAGGACGGGTCCCTGCGCCTGTGCGTCGATTACCGAGAGCTTAACAAGGCCACCATCCGGAACAAGTACCCATTGTCCCGCATAGACGACCTATTCGATCAACTGCAAGGCGCCTCGGTATTTTCGAAGATTGATCTCCGCTCAGGCTATCATCAGCTCAAGATCAAGTCGGACGACGTGCAAAAGTCAGCCTTTCGCACTCGGTACGGCCACTACGAGTTCCTGGTGATGCCATTCGGCCTGACGAATGCCCCTGCCGCCTTCATGGACCTAATGAATCGGGTGTTTCGACCCTTCCTTGATAAATTTGTGGTAGTCTTCATTGACGACATTCTCGTCTACTCGAAAGACAGGGCGCAGCATGCAGAACATCTGCGGACCGTGCTCCAGACACTTCGAGAGAACCAGCTGTATGCGAAGCAGAGTAAGTGCGAATTTTGGCTCAGCAGCGTGTCCTTCCTTGGTCACATCATCTCGTCCGAAGGCATTGCAGTCGATCCGAAGAAAGTGGAAGCCGTTGCTGATTGGAAGAGGCCTGCGTCTGCTAGCGAGATTAGAAGCTTTCTTGGTTTGGCGGGATACTATCGACGCTTCGTGAAAGACTTCGCGAAGATTGCATCGCCCCTGACTCGCCTCACTCAAAAGGGAGTCGCGTATGAGTGGTCGGATGACTGTGAAGCTTCATTCCAGGAGCTAAAACGGCGATTGATTTCGGCACCTATACTCGCGCTTCCGGATGGGCCAGAGGGTTTCCAGATATTTAGCGATGCTTCAGGCCAGGGCTTGGGATGTGTGCTCATGCAGCGGAACAAGGTGATATCCTTCGCCTCGAGACAATTGAAGCCGCACGAGAAGAACTATCCTACGCACGACTTGGAGTTAGCGGCGATTGTGTTCGCGTTGAAATTGTGGCGTCACTATCTATATGGTGTGGCGTGCGCAATCTATACCGACCACAAGAGCCTCAAGTATCTCTTCACTCAGAAGGAGTTGAACTTGCGACAGCGGCGCTGGCTCGAACTGATCAAAGACTATGACTTGACGATCGACTACACTCCGGGCAAGGGAAATGTGGTGGCGGACGCTCTGAGTCGAAAATATCTTGCCTCGCTCTCCATCAACCGCAGACTACTACAAGATTTAGAAGAAATGGGCATCGATCTCCGGGTTCGATTCAGGGATATACGGTTGGCGCAGCTGCAGTTGGAGCCGAGTTTGCTGGAAAAGATCAAGACCGCTCAGAAGGATGATCCGTACCTGAAGAAAATGCGCGAGCGAATTTCAACAGGTAGTGCGACCGACTTTGCGGAAGACAAGACCGGCGTGCTGAGAATGAATGGCCGACTATGCGTTCCGGATGATAAAGAACTACGAAAGGAGATAATGTCGGAGGCCCATTATACGAAATATACATTGCATCCAGGCAGTACCAAGATGTATAAGGACCTCCGCACGACCTTCTGGTGGCACGGGATGAAGAGAGATGTGGCGCTCTTCGTGTCGCAATGCATGGCCTGTCAGCAGGTGAAAGCTGAACATCAACGACCGGGCGGGGAGATGCAGAACCTGGCCATTCCAGAGTGGAAATGGGATCATGTCACGATGGACTTTATTGTTGGCCTGCCGAAGACACCACGGGGGAGCGACGCCATCTGGGTCATCGTCGATCGACTAACCAAGTCAGCGCACTTCATTGCCATCAAAGTTACTTGGAGCGTTGATCGCCTGGCGCAGATTTATCTTGACGAGATAGTACGGCTGCACGGAGTTCCAGTATCTATCGTCTCTGATCGGGATTCACGGTTCATGTCGCGATTCTGGAGTAGCCTTCAGTCGGCGCTGGGTACCAAGTTGCAGTTCAGCTCAGCTTACCATCCTCAGACCGACGGCCAAACGGAGCGCGTTAATCAGATTCTCGAAGACATGCTACGGCTCTGCGCAATTGACTTCAAATCAAGCTGGGACGTCCACCTACCGTTGGCGGAATTTGCATACAACAATAGCTATCAGTCCAGCATCCAAATGGCGCCGTATGAAGCTTTGTACGGCCGGAAGTGCAGATCGCCCATTTGCTGGGATGAAGTCGGGGAACGGCAGATACTCGGCCCGGAGCTGGTGGAACAGACTGTGGAAAAGGTCAAGCTCATTCGGGAAAGACTGAAGATTGCACAGAGTCGGCAAAAGAGCTACGCCGATACCCATCGAAGACCGCTTGAGTTCCAGGTGGGCGATCATGTGTTCCTGAAGGTGTCGCCCATGCGAGGAGTTACTCGGTTCGGCGCGAAGGGGAAGCTGAGTCCGAGATTCGTTGGGCCGTTCGAAATACTCGAGCGGGTCGCCCCAGTGGCCTATAAAATTGCCCTACCGCCGGCGCTCGAAGGTGTGCACAATGTCTTCCACGTCTCCCAACTGCGGAAGTACGTGCACGACCCTAGCCACGTGGTGGATTTTGGCCAGCTGGAGCTAAAGTCCGACTTATCCTACGTTGAAGAGCCCGTTCAAATCTTAGAACGCAAGGATAAGCTGTTGCGGAATAGGGCGATCCCTCTCGTCCGCGTACTCTGGAGGAACCATGCGGCAGAAGAGTCGACATGGGAACTCGAGTCAGAGATGAAGGAGAAGTTTCCTTCAATGTTTTCGTAGAGGTAGGTTCTGTTCTTAAGTTTCGAGGACGAAACTTTTTCTTAGTTGGTTATGGTGTAGTGCCCCGTCCCTACATCGTGCCCCGTTGATCGTCCACGGGGTGCGCGAGAAAGGAACACTGTCGCTATCGACTCGGTCGGGACCGATAGGTCGGGATCGATCGAATCGATCGAACGGGAACGGTTGAATTAAGATCCATTCCCCGTTATGGAATGGCTTCTTCGGAACCAAAGTCCCATATTCAGCGGGCTGCGCCTCAAGGATTGACTCTGCGGCTGAGTCGGGAGAGACCTCCCGTTGCTCTGCTTTTCACGCCGCTTGCGTTGGTTTTGGCTTTGTTTTCTGAATGCATTTTCGTGAATGTTTTCGATGGTTTTCATGGCTTACGTTTCGAACTTCGCATTCGTATCGAATTTCCTTGAATAACACAGTGTTCTAATCGGTTGCTTGTGCGATTCCAGGTGATCGCGTAGGCAACGTCTAGCGCGGCCAACCAGTTTCTCGCCTCAAGTAAATACTAAGGTGAGTGGCTGACCCTTCTTCCCTCGACCCTCTTCTCTAATACATTATCAATACTATACATGTGCTAAGGGTAGATGTAATACAACGACATGAATGATATTTCAAATGAACGGCTACACGATGTCCCACGAAACACGAATATACAGATGCTTGTCATAGAATATTATCGTGCCTGCAGTTATCAAAATCATATAGATCCGTGCTAAGGATGGATGAATCGAGTAAATGAATGTCGCAACGATACTATAAGATGTGCCTTAAAATAACAATTAACTTAGCACGGTCATGGACAACTTGTCGACAAGGGCGATTGTTTCTTCGGACGGCATCCCGGGGCCACGGGACCGTTCCGGCCTAGGAAGAAACACGGATAGCTATGCCGGATGCATGCCACAGTAGGCAGGGGCTTTCAACGGGGCTCGCTACCTGCGCTGAAAGGATCCTGTCTACCAAGCTATATGTCCAGGATGGCTTGTCGTGCCAGTGACCTTCACGAACGTACTCAATTACGAATCTTTAATACAAACATGACAGGGAAGAACATGGTAAGTTTACGCTACGACGGCACGCTCTGCCGGGGGTAAGATCTATTGTCATTATACGGTTGTGCCTTCAAATATAAGTTTGAATTGAGTAGGATGGCTAGAAACTTCATTAAAGATTTGTATACACGCTCACTTGAATTCTTCAACAAATGAGAGCACGGGATTTAAATTGCCACGCACCAGCACGAAGTGTAAAGTGCTGACCCTCGCTCTCAACAGGTACTCGGGACCAGGATAGCGTGCCAAGGAACTGAAGGCGACGCTCCTTTCTTTTGAAGCCTTACAAGGGCGAAGGCTTGTTCTGCAACATTTTGAAGACTCCGACCCAACTGCATCATGAGTCACCGACTCTCGCCGATCCCAGGTCTTAGAGAGTCATTTTGATGTTTGTAAAAAGGGATGTAAATGTATGGAATGACTATCTCATCGATGTCGGTTGTAAGCCCGCGAGGCCTCTTTTGTAAGCGAGTCTGTAACCTACTTATTATGAATGAAAAAGCAAGTTTCTTTTATAAATCAATGTGTTCAATTTCTCTGCGTACTCTTCAATATGCTGTTGTATCGGATAACCTTATGAACCGCCTTGTGCAAGCGCAACTTAGGCTTGCACGGCATCACGCCCGGTGGACGACTATCGATTCTATTGAATCGGGGCGTGACAGGCCCCGTCAAGCCCACGCCGTGGGCAGAAATTGTCGCGCGACAGAAAACGCCGCGAATCGTCGCGCAAGCAAAATTCGCAAGCGCGCGCTCGCTAAATGGCCGCGAGCGTGGAGCCGTTCGACGCGCCGTGCGCCCCCCCGTGCGCGCGCGCGACGAACATCCCCCCTTCACCACCTACTCCCCTATAATAGATTTGCAGTTTTATTGTGGGGATGATTCCGGGGGACCAA
>JANAVB010010177.1:7500-20000 GCA_029216955.1 Iris pallida | reverse complement strand
CTCCGAGCAAGCCGTTGCAAGGCTAAGACCGAACGCCGTCGGCGTTTCGATTCCTCCGATTGACTTTGCGGGACGGGGCACTACAACATACACCACTCAGAACAAGTCTCGTCCTCGAGACTTTCCTGAGGGCAAGTCATCCTACCATTTCTATGGCCAAGACTTAATCGTACACATTTCGCCTACGCGTTCCTTCGATTCCGAGCCACGCTCGCACTATTATCAATCTTTACTTCAACACGATTTCAAGATCTCGACACACTCCCATATTTCAAGCCTTGCTTGAACTAGTCGTATCACTTGGCTGGATCGTGCATGCATTCCAAGCGTCCCCAGAATACCTGCATTCAGCCAAGCCGCATGATAGAAAATTTGTCATTCTCACTCGAGTCGCATCGTGCACATACCCAGGCGTCCCTGAAATATATGCAAGTCAGCCGAATCTCGTGAGCAGGGTTTTCTACATTCGTGATTCACGCTATCCATCCATGCCAATCCTCAAGATCAATCCTTCGACTGATAACTCATGAAACATGGCGTCTCGCCTAACCGCTAGGCCATTTCTTTTCGAGGCTAAGTCAATGTCAGGATTGGAATCATAGTTCCCCAACAATAATGCCAACACTGACCCCTATCCTAGGGTCAAACCAGAGTCGATCATATGGGGTCTTCTACCCAAGCTCGCGTCATTCAAATTTCTAAACATCAAGCACGATCACCTAATTCGTATTATGGCACGCATTGTGTATATTCAAATTCCTTTAATTCACCAATTCTAACCAATTCATGTATTCGATCACGAGGTCGTCTCGCTCGACAATACGTTGCGCCCCAATCTCACGCGAGTCCGATTATCCACGGCGGTTCATGAATCACCATGCAACGCTCCCGCGGAATAATCATTCTCATCGGGGCGTAACTCTTGTTTGAGTTTAGACTCATTCATTCTCGATACGCGGATTGGACCTACTCAATCCTCAAGTTCGATCGACAAGCACACCAATTCAATCTCGAGTCTATCTTCACGTCAAACCATAAGTCGAAGCACAAATTGTCGCACCGTGCAAGTTCGACCACTCCCGCTGTATGAATCACCATACCAGCGCTCACGCAGAGTGATCGCCCTAATCGGCGTGACGCATGTGCGAGGCTGGAGTAGCGCTCGCATAAGACAAGAGCGTCAACGTTGTGGTTATCGACAAGGCAAATCCAAATATTCCAGTTTTCATCCAAGCCAAGTTCGATAGTTCGATCGTCATTCGTTCAAGTTAGAAAGTCCTCGAGCCAAGTCCATCCTTTCCTCGACACATTTTTAATATTTCAAGTATAGCGTCCAACGGAACAATGACATTTGCACGACCGTCATTCGCCGAGTCAGAGTGCCCCCGAGTTATCGCATATCGATCTTTGATACGCCTCAATACCATCGACGATATGCGTAACCTGACGATCTTCCTTTGCAACCAATTTCGAGTCGTACGATCGATGTTATTGTTCAGACTGGATATCCTATAATTTCCTCGATATTCAAGATCAAGTCCGATCGTAATTCCTCAAGTTCGTTTCAAGATCGTTGTTCAAAACTCAAGTCACATTTTTATTTGCATCAATCCGATATCGCACGCGCGATCCTCTAAGTTTCCTCAATCAAGACCATTCATTTTCATTCATCGTTCCGAATCGGTTTTCTAACTCGCGTTGCACAATCACAAGTTGTCCGAACGAGATGCTCGTTCGGGACATTCGAAGTCACGACCAACTAAGCGTGACGCGTTCTAAGCTTTGTGCGATCGCATCGCCTCGCCGATGTCACGCCCCGATTCGGGGAATCGCTCGCTTTGCTTCGATTCACGCCGAATCGATCGTCCTCGCTAAGGCGTGATGCCGTACAAGTCTGGAGTTGCACTTGTACAAGGCTAGAACATTGCACATTTATATCATTTTGAAACATTTAAAGTAAGCCACAGTTGCGGAAACATTGATACACAATATAGGAAGAAGATATACTCATTTTATTCATAATTGTAGTCAGAATACAACTTTTCTCGATAATATTTGAAATGCCATTTCGGCTACATTGATTCATGAAAAGAAGTACAACTGATAGGCTGCCATGAAATAATTTCCCGTTCCATACATCACGCCCCTTTAGTACTTTGAAATATAAGCAGCTATCTTTGAAATCTCCGCAATACTTTGTGCGTCTTTAGGGAAAACAACTTGAAAGGAAACAGCAGTTCAGAAAGCTTTAATTGCGATGTGCGCCCGAGCCTTCTCCAGTACCTGTGGAGGAGGGGTCAGCACATTATAACAATGCGCTGGTGAGCCCCGTTGGCCCACTCAGCTAAACCAACATTTTATTAATGACAAGCATTTTTAAAGATATGAACTTATAAGGGACAGGCAACATTTAGAGTAAATCACAATTCAATGACATGGTAGTTCAATAAACCATGTTTACTTTACCATTGGCCGAATCCAGCTTTCCTGCATAAGATACAGGATAATAATAATATACTTACCGCCCCTGCATAAGACATTGATTAGCATACATTCCCACGATGTGACCACTGGTGTTGTTAAACCATATGGACTCTTTTCATTCATTCAATTGCATTTGGGACTTCAAGATAATGAGATGACAGCACAGTAGGGAGCTAGCCTCTATGATGCCTCGCATTACTCATGTTCCCCAAAGCACTTCATTATTTCCTCCTAGGCCGAATCGGTACAGGCGCCCCTGTACCGTTCGAGGAAATTATTGCTCAATCCTTGTATACAAGTTGTCCATGGTCAGGCGAATGTGTGTCCGACTCGATATACACAGTGTGCATAGAATATTTGAAGTAATAGGCAACATGATCATTCTTAGCATTTCATAACCATCATTCTAGGCATCAATTCAATCATTTCAATGTTCAGTTCATTGCAGTGTAATCAATTCATTTCAATGTTCTATCTCTAGCATCTTAGTGGTATTGACTTGTGGCATTAGCATCTTGATATCGATCAACGGATGTTGCAAGATAATTATTTAATTGGCATGAAGGAATAGCGAGAGGGACAATACCACCACAGAGATCCACACTCACCAAATTAGAGAATCGTCGAGAGAGAGAGGAACACTTGCACGCTTAGCCTTCCGTCACGCGTCAGTCTGCATTGGCACCAAAAGATTGATTAATAATCCGTCTCGTTGTGTTCTCTTCTCTCAGAATTCTCAAGAATGAATGCTATGCAAATCGATGAAAACGGGCAAGAATCAAATCATCGAAATCATTCAGAAAAGCATCCATCAAAACCAAGCAGCAAAACCAGCAGCAAAACATCCAGAGAAAACTCTTGGACGCATTTCAAGAGAAACCGATCCATTAATTGGAAAGGTTCTTATGCACTTGTCCGTGATCGATTCGATGCCGACGGTAAGTTTCCCCAATACTCGGTTCCGACCGAGTTAGCCAAGCCACAAGCCTTACATAGTGAACCGCTAGGAGCGGGACACTACATAATATACCACTAAGAAAAAGTTTCGTCCTCGAAACTTAAAGCAAAGGTCCTACCTCAAAATTATCAAACAGCGAGGGGTACTTCACTCGCATCTCTTCCTCTAATTCCCATGTCGACTCCTCGACAGCATGGTTCCGCCACAGCACGTTGACTAGAGACACTGCCCGATTCCGTAAAACTTTCTCTTTCCTGTCCAAAATCTGGACAGGCTCTTCAGTGTAGGATAGGTCAGCGCTCAGCTGCAGCTGGTCGAAATTTACTACGTGACTTGGATCATGCACGTACTTCCGAAGTTGAGATACATGGAAGATATCGTGCACATCAGCCAGAGCCGGAGGTAGTGCAAGTCGATAAGCCACTGAGGCTACCTTCTCCAAAATCTCGAATGGTCCGACGAATCTCGGGCTTAACTTTCCTTTCATCCCAAACCGCATCACACCTCGCATGGGTGTGACCTTCAAGAAGACATGATCGCCTGCTGTGAATTCCAAAGGTCGTCGATGAACATCCGCATAACTCTTTTGTCGACTTTGAGCAACTCTAAGTCTTTCTCGAATTAAGCGAATCCTCTCAACGGCCTGTTCCACAAGTTCTGGTCCGAGCACTTGCCGTTCACCGACTTCATCCCAGCATATCGGTGATCGACATTTCCGTCCATATAAGGCTTCGTACGGGGCCATTTGGATACTTGCCTGATAACTGTTGTTATAGGCAAATTCTGCTAGTGCGAGATGCGCGTCCCAACTTGTCTTCGAGTCGAGCACGCACAATCTCAACATATCCTCAAGGATCTGATTTACTCTCTCTGTCTGACCATCAGTCTGCGGATGGTAAGCCGTACCGAAGTTCAACTTTGTGCCCATTGCCGAGTGTAGACTTATCCAAAATCGCGACAGGAATCTTCCATCTCTATCCGACACTATAGAAGCTGGCACCCCATGCAATCTGACAATTTTATTTATGTAGATCTGAGCCAACCGTTCTACTCCCCATGTAACTTTTATTGGAATAAAATGTGCCGACTTGGTTAATCTGTCCACGATAACCCAAATCGCATCATTTCCCTTCTGAGTTCTTGGCAAGCCAACTATAAAATCCATACAGATATTATCCCACTTCCACAGTGGAATAGCCAAATTTTGTAGTTCTCCGCCTGGCCGTTGATGTTCGGCCTTTACACGCTGACAATCCATGCACTGTGACACGAATAGCGCCACATCTTTCTTCATACCATGCCACCAAAAGGTTGAGCGTAGATCCTTATACATTTTCGTGCCTCCCGGATGCAAGGAATACTTCGCGAAATGAGCCTCGGTCAGTATTTCCTTCCTGATATTCTCGTCCTTAGGGACGCACAATCTTCCCTTGATACGAATAGTGTCATCTTCAACGGTAAAGTCCGACGCCTTTCCTGCTAGAATCAACTCGCGTATCTTCTGCAGAAACGGGTCATCCTTCTGAGCAAACTTAATCCTTTCCTGGAGACTCGGCTCAAGTTGTAACTGAGCCAACTGCACATTCTGCGGACGGATCCTGAACTCGATGCCCATCTCTTCAAGATCCCGTAGTACCTCTTTTGCTATTGCTAGTGATCCCACAAATTTCCGACTCAAGGCATCAGCTACCACGTTCCCTTTACCCGGCGTGTAAGAGATTGTCAAGTCATAGTCCTTGATCAATTCTAACCAGCGCCGCTGCCTCAAATTCAATTCCTTTTGTGTGAATATATATTTCAGGCTTTTGTGATCCGTGAAGATCTCGCAGGACACACCATAGAGATAGTGTCGCCACAATTTCAACGCGAACACAATCGCCGCCAGTTCCAAATCATGTGTTGGGTAATTCTTCTCATGCTGTTTGAGTTGCCTCGAAGCATAAGATATGGTCTTCCCATGTTGCATAAGAACACATCCCAAACCAAGTCCCGACGCGTCACTGTAGATCTGAAATCCCTCAGAGCCTTCCGGAAGTGCTAAAATTGGGGCCGTGACGAGCCGCTGCTTGAGTTCTTGGAAGCTACTCTCACAGTCGTTCGTCCACTTAAATACGACTCCCTTCTGAGTCAGGCGAGTCAAAGGCGAGGCGATTCTCGAGAAGTCCTTCACAAATCTACGGTAGTACCCGGCTAAACCAAGAAAACTCCGTATTTCACTAGCTGATGCAGGCTGCTTCCAGTCCACCACTGCCTCAATCTTCTTTGGGTCGACGGCAACACCTTCTGCCGAAATAACATGTCCAAGGAACGACACGCTGTTCATCCAAAATTCGCACTTGCTTAGTTTTGCATAGAGCTGGTTGTCCCGCAGCGTCTGAAGTACTTCTCTCAAGTGCTCGACATGAGTCTCTCTATCCTTTGAGTAGATCAAGATGTCATCGATGAACACAACAACAAACTTGTCTAAGAACGGTCGAAACACTCTATTCATTAAATCCATGAAGGCTGCTGGAGCATTAGTCAAGCCGAATGGCATGACCAAAAACTCATAGTGTCCGTATCTCGTACGGAATGCTGACTTTGGAACATCTTCGGGTCTGATCTTCAACTGATGGTATCCTGAACGAAGATCGATTTTTGAAAATACGGTCGCCCCTTGTAGCTGATCGAACAGATCATCTATTCTTGGCAAGGGATACTTGTTACGGATGGTTGCCTTATTCAGTTCTCTGTAATCGATGCATAGCCGCATCGTTCCATCCTTCTTCTTTACAAACAATACTGGAGCTCCCCATGGAGATACACTTGGGCGAATGTATCCTCGGTCTAATAATTCTTGTAGCTGCACCTTTAGTTCTTTCAATTCTGCCGGAGCCATCCTGTACGGCGCTTTAGATATCGGACGAGTATCCGGAAATGTATCAATTGTGAATTCAATTTCTCTATCCGGCGGCATCCCAGGTATCTCGTCCGGAAACACATCGGGGAACTCTGCCACAATTTCGGTCTGATTCGAATCCACACCCTTCATTTGAGTATCAAAAATAGAAGCAAGGAACCCTTCACACCCAGAGTACAACATGTGCCTTGCTGTAACTGCCGATATTACCATAGGTCCTTGGAACGTCGAGCCGCACGAGTAAGAGAACTCTGTTTCTCCGGTTAGGCGAAACACAACTCTCTTATCCGCACAGTCAATCGTTGCATGACAGGCGCTGAGCCAGTCCATTCCCAAGATGATATCGTACTCTTTGATGTCGAGTACAATTGCATCCAGAGATAAAGTCTTGCCTCCAATTTTTATGTAGCCGTCCCTGCAAATCAAAGTTGCAGGCATATCTACTCCCGAAGGAGTGCTAACACACAAAGCTGTCTTTAGTTGAGTCATACAAAATTTATTTTCCATTGCAAAATCAGAAGAGATAAAGCAATGAGTAGCGCCAGAATCAAAAAGTACTCTTGCAGGTGTGCCTTTATATAGCAACATACCTGTTATAACATTCTCCGCAGTCTGGGCCTCTGCCTGAGTCAAGGCATAAACCCTTGCTTGCCCACCTTGTTGATTCGGTGCATTCCCAGCTGGAGCCGGTAAGGCTGGTGGCGCTCCGCCACGATGCTGGTTGTTATATTGTCCCCGGTTGTGGTTGTTGTTATGCCCACGATACTGATTATTGTTATGCCCACGAGGAGGATACTGATTCCCTCCTCTATTTCTGCAGTCAGCTTCCTTGTGGCCCTGCTCGCCGCATTTGAAACACTTCACCCGACAATCTTCGGATCGATGTCCCCAACGGTTGCAAAATTTACAACGTTCTGTATGTTGAGGCCCTCTATTGTCTCCAGTATTGTGACGCTTAGGTGCGTCATTCCTGCCAGCAGACCAAGGTCGTTTCTGATTATTGAGTCCTTGGTTGCTCTTCATTGTCTCACGACTAGCCGGTTTATGAAATCTCTCCATCTCGAGAGCTGTCTCGTACGCCTCCCGGTAAGACGTACATTTCCGATTTAGCACATCCTTCTCTAGGCCCTCATTCAAGCCTTGCACAAATCTTCCTCGCTTGGCATCGTCATTCGGTACCATGTACCCAGCGAATGCGACTCTCTTCAAAAACTCTGTCTCATAGTCATGCACTGACATACTGCCTTGTCGAAGTGCAATGAACTCATTCTCTTTTTGTTGTCGGACAGCGGGTGGAATGAAGTGAGTAATGAAAGCCTGCTTAAAGGCCTCCCAAGACATCTTTATATCCTGACTATTTCCGCAAAGTGCCTGTCTCTGCGAAATCCACCATTCCTGGGCCTTGAGGCGAAGTTGTACAGCAGTACACTCCACTCTCTTACTGCCCTGAATCTCTAACATTCGGAAATAGCCCTCTAGTGTGTTCAAGAAGCCCATCACCTCATCTGGCTCCTCTTTCCCATCAAACTCAGGTGGGTCGCAACTTTTAAATTCAGAGAACTTGAAGCTCGTCCTCTTCCGTGTCGGCGTCTCAGGTTTCTCTGCCGGCACCTCCACGGTCTCGGTTGCTGCGGCCTTTGCAGAAACATTAGAATCGGCCGACAGCTTGATGACAATCTGAGTTAGACTATCAACTTGCTTTTGTTGAGCATCCAGCTGCTCCTGAAACTGATACTGAAGCTGCTCCTGAAGCGCGCGATGTTGAGCTTCGCTTTGCTTCCTCTGAGCCTCCATTTGCTTAATCAGTTTCTCAATCGGGTCAGACGATGAATTCGTCTTTGAGCTATCACCCTTGGTCATTCTACACAAAGAAATAATTCCATTAGCACTCATAAAATATTTATGGGCTTATTGTATGGAACATTATTTCATGCCAGCGCCATCGACACCATCAATCGAGAAAATTTGCATCAAGACTTCCTTTTTGAAACATTTATTTTTGAAATCCGAGGAAGTGAAACCTGGCTCTGATACCAACTTGTCACGCCCCGATTCGGGGAATCGCTCGCTTTGCTTCGATTCACGCCGAATCGATCGTCCTCGCTAAGGCGTGATGCCGTACAAGTCTGGAGTTGCACTTGTACAAGGCTAGAACATTGCACATTTATATCATTTTGAAACATTTAAAGTAAGCCACAGTTGCGGAAACATTGATACACAATATAGGAAGAAGATATACTCATTTTATTCATAATTGTAGTCAGAATACAACTTTTCTCGATAATATTTGAAATGCCATTTCGGCTACATTGATTCATGAAAAGAAGTACAACTGATAGGCTGCCATGAAATAATTTCCCGTTCCATACATCACGCCCCTTTAGTACTTTGAAATATAAGCAGCTATCTTTGAAATCTCCGCAATACTTTGTGCGTCTTTAGGGAAAACAACTTGAAAGGAAACAGCAGTTCAGAAAGCTTTAATTGCGATGTGCGCCCGAGCCTTCTCCAGTACCTGTGGAGGAGGGGTCAGCACATTATAACAATGCGCTGGTGAGCCCCGTTGGCCCACTCAGCTAAACCAACATTTTATTAATGACAAGCATTTTTAAAGATATGAACTTATAAGGGACAGGCAACATTTAGAGTAAATCACAATTCAATGACATGGTAGTTCAATAAACCATGTTTACTTTACCATTGGCCGAATCCAGCTTTCCTGCATAAGATACAGGATAATAATAATATACTTACCGCCCCTGCATAAGACATTGATTAGCATACATTCCCACGATGTGACCACTGGTGTTGTTAAACCATATGGACTCTTTTCATTCATTCAATTGCATTTGGGACTTCAAGATAATGAGATGACAGCACAGTAGGGAGCTAGCCTCTATGATGCCTCGCATTACTCATGTTCCCCAAAGCACTTCATTATTTCCTCCTAGGCCGAATCGGTACAGGCGCCCCTGTACCGTTCGAGGAAATTATTGCTCAATCCTTGTATACAAGTTGTCCATGGTCAGGCGAATGTGTGTCCGACTCGATATACACAGTGTGCATAGAATATTTGAAGTAATAGGCAACATGATCATTCTTAGCATTTCATAACCATCATTCTAGGCATCAATTCAATCATTTCAATGTTCAGTTCATTGCAGTGTAATCAATTCATTTCAATGTTCTATCTCTAGCATCTTAGTGGTATTGACTTGTGGCATTAGCATCTTGATATCGATCAACGGATGTTGCAAGATAATTATTTAATTGGCATGAAGGAATAGCGAGAGGGACAATACCACCACAGAGATCCACACTCACCAAATTAGAGAATCGTCGAGAGAGAGAGGAACACTTGCACGCTTAGCCTTCCGTCACGCGTCAGTCTGCATTGGCACCAAAAGATTGATTAATAATCCGTCTCGTTGTGTTCTCTTCTCTCAGAATTCTCAAGAATGAATGCTATGCAAATCGATGAAAACGGGCAAGAATCAAATCATCGAAATCATTCAGAAAAGCATCCATCAAAACCAAGCAGCAAAACCAGCAGCAAAACATCCAGAGAAAACTCTTGGACGCATTTCAAGAGAAACCGATCCATTAATTGGAAAGGTTCTTATGCACTTGTCCGTGATCGATTCGATGCCGACGGTAAGTTTCCCCAATACTCGGTTCCGACCGAGTTAGCCAAGCCACAAGCCTTACATAGTGAACCGCTAGGAGCGGGACACTACAGCCGACATACTCGAAATCCTCAATATTCACTCGAACAATTTCCAAGTCAAACCATACACCACTCGGATTCGAGCCACTCGACTAGTCGTCGACACTCATTCTTATTCTTCTCCGAACCTATCACATACACCACTCGGATTCAAGCCATACGATCTAGTCCTCAATTACATTCGCGTCATTCGCTAAGACATCCTTCAGATTCGTTTGACGAATCGCTAGCGTAGTCGCTCGCATCGTGCCGACGCACTAAGTCGTTCGCACTATTTCCTCGAAATCCAAATCAATCTCTCGTGAACGCCTAAGCGTTAGTCCGATCGCGTTCCTATCGATAAACACTCTAAGTGTATCTCCGTTCCCGACCGAGCGATACTTGTTATCGCTCGCAACTCGTTTGCACCAAGGGTCGAGGTGCGCGATACGCAACACAACTTAGCCAAAAGGCCGTGTGCATAGCCATCCCGTAAGGACTATATTCGAGTTTGCACGCTCAATTGCTAAGGTCGACGTTGGACTAATTAGGCATGCACGCGACTTGCTAAGGTCGACGTAGGACTATTCGGGCATACGTGCAACTTTGCTAACATTAGCACATATTTTCTATCGAGTCAAGTTTGCAACGTTCGGCACAAAGGCCCTATCGATTCCGTTCGACCGAGTACTTGTACGAGCTTTCGAAAATATTTAGACTTATTGTATGGACATGCCGAGGGACATTTGAGAGAGAGCGCACCAACGATAACCAACTTGCGGAAGCAACAGAGTTTTGCGAAAACATCGAAGTTAAAGAATTCAATCGACGGTCCAAGGACGTAAGCCGTGCTCTGATACCACTATGTCACGCCCCGCTCCCGTAGGAGCGATCGTCCTCGCTAAGGCGTGATGCCGCACGAGCCTAGATTGCGCTCGTGCAAGGCGGGTTCCATAACGGCCGATTACAGCGGCTGCGACGGGGTCGTCGCACAGAAGTCCCAAGCAGAGACATTGAACACGCAGCAGAAATTTAGAACGAACACAAGTTATTCAAAGAAGCTCTTTTATTGATATTGAAACAACGGTTACATTGGGGGCACAAGGCCAAGATTACAATCACTCCAATACACTCGTCTCACATTATAAATCGCTCAGCTCTCTCTCATCTCTCGATACATATTTGTCGATCCAGCGGAAGCTTCGGAAGGCGATGTCCATACATTATGTCCTGTATAAGTCTTCAGTTCACGCGGCCGCACGCTTCGACTCGCCAAGGAACTCCGTGCCTCGGCGCATCCAAGCGAAATCCGCGCCACGAGCTTCTACCTGTGCCTGCACATGAAACACTGTGTGGGTGTCAGTACCACTGTACTGGTGGAGTGAGCTCCTCGCCCACCCATACAAAACCTACACGTTCCTTTACTTTGTGCAGCTTAAATCTCTTTCGATTGTCTTTCTATTCTTGCCTTAGGATCAGTTTAGGACCGGCGCCTTAGCGCAACTTGTGTATCAGAACCATCCCGTGCTTGTAATGTCAACGTTAACTCATACTTTGTCTCTAGACCACTTCTCGTGCCGACAACGTTAACCTATCAAGTCGTGTTCGCCTTACGGCCATAATCAGAGACGCAACTACACGAAGGACTCCATTTCCTTGCCTCTAGACCTTTCTCGTGCTTGCATTGTCGACGCACCGACTTATACTTATCTTTCGTGCCAAACTCTGGGACGTAACGACTCGGTCGTGCCATAACTCGATTCGTGCTTCAATACCTCCGAGGCAGTGCCTCCTTGCTTAGTCTCGCCTACACTTGTGTTGTGACAACGCGGCCGTGCCTCATATTTCGAGGCCGAACCCAATAACTCGACATAACTTCATACAACTAGCCCTACGGCCCTTTTTGACTTAACTCGCAACTTAACACTCGATGCCACATCTCGTGCCGAAGCACGTCGCTTTCGCTGTAGCCAAATCTTAGGCTCCGACATTGTGTCTCTTTAACTCATACATGTTCAACTCAATCCAAAGGCACACACACGGATTGCCGCCCGTGCCGACACAAACCTTACCATGTTAGTTGAAAACAATTATTATTAAGTGTTTGTTATGGGATTGGCCTAACCAGCCGCCTTGGACGTAGCCTGGCAGTACGGGACCCTTTCAACGCAGGTAGCGAGCCCCGATGAAAGTCCCCGCCTTACCGATCGCCTAACCAGCGTTGCCTATTACCCAGCTCGGCTACAACCAGTTTCTTCCTAGGCCGAGACGGTCCCGTGGCCCCGGAATTCCGCTCGAAGAAACCACCCCTTGTCGACAAGTTGTCCAAGTTCATAAGGGTTACATGGAGTATTTTAGGATACAGTTTGGGCTTGTTATGTGATCAATTCATTTATTTGGTTGTTTTAACTCTTTCCCTTTTTTATACTTCCTTTGCAGAGCCCCTAACCAGG
>JANAVB010010177.1:0-2500 GCA_029216955.1 Iris pallida | reverse complement strand
AAACTGGCACGAGTTGCGGCAGATTCTGTCGCACGGGCTGAGAGCTGCGCGCCGCGCGCAGAAACAGCTGCAACGCCTCGCCTCGCGCTGGGACGCGAGCGAGGCGGGCGGCCCGTGCAGCCGTTCGATGCGCTGGTCGCCTCAGCGCACCGCCGCGAGCCCGTGCTCGCCGATGCAGCCTGTCAGGCCCACGCCGTGGGCAGAAACTGCCGCGCGACAGAAAACGTCGCGAACCGTCGCGCACCCAAAGCCAGCAAGCGCCCGGTCGCTGGATCGCCGCGCGCGGGCAGCCGTTCGACGCGCCGTGCACCCCCCGCGCGCACGGGATTGTGGCGCGCGACGAACATCCCCCCTTCACCACCTACTCCCCTATAATAGATTTGCAGTTTTATTGTGGGGATGACTCCGGGGGACCAAAGTGCTTGAGGAGCTTGTCATTTTTCGCGCGCAGCCGCAGGCCGCGCCCGTGCTCGCCGATGCAGCCTGTCAGGCCCACGCCGTGGGCAGGAATCCGCCGCGGGGCAAACGAAGTGCCGCGAGGCACACAAACCGCAGCATATGCGCACCCGGTCGATCCCGTGCAGCCGATAGGGCCTGTCAGGCCAACGCCGTGCACAGAAAATCTTCGTGCGCGCTGAAACTGCTGCAACGCATGCGTTTCTGTGTCCCGTGCGGCCGACAGGGCCTGTCAGGCCCACGCCGTGCACGGAAATTCTTCGCATGCGCAGAAACTGCTGCAACGCTTGCATTTCCGTCCCCCGTGCGGCTGATAGGCCATGTCAGGCCCACGCCGTGCACGGACACTGGTTGCGTGTGCAGTAACTGCTGCAACTTGAGGGTTCCTCGATCCCGTGCGGCCGACAGGGCCTGTCAGGCCCACGCCGTGCACAGAAATTAATCGTGCGCGCAGAAACTGCTGCAACGCTTCCATTCCTCGGTCCCGTGCGGCCGATAGGGGCTGTCAGGCCCACGCCGTGCACAGAAATTCTTCGTGTGCACAGAAACTGCAACAACGCTCGCATTCCTCAGTCCCGTGCGGCCGATAGGCCCCGTCAAGCCCACGCCGTGGGCAGAAATTGTCGCGCGACAGAAAACGCCGCGAATCGTCGCGCAAGCAAAATTCGCAAGCGCGCGCTCGCTAAATGGCCGCGAGCGTGGAGCCGTTCGACGCGCCGTGCGCCCCCCCGTGCGCGCGCGCGACGAACATCCCCCCTTCACCACCTACTCCCCTATAATAGATTTGCAGTTTTATTGTGGGGATGATTCCGGGGGACCAAAGTGCTTGAGGAGCTTGTCATTTTTCGCGCGCAGCCGCAGGCCGCGCCCGTGCTCGCCGATGCAGCCTGTCAGGCCCACGCCGTGGGCAGGAATCTGCCGCGGGGCAAACGAAGTGCCGCGAGGCACACAAACCGCAGCATATGCGCACCCGGTCGATCCCGTGCGGCCGATAGGGCATGTCAGGCCCACGCCGTGCACAGAAAATCTTCGTGCGCGCAGAAACTGCTGCAACGCATGCGTTTCTGTGTCCCGTGCGGCCGATAGGGCCTGTCAAGCCCACGCCGTGCACAGGAATTGTTCGTGTGCGCAGAAACTGCTGCACCGCTTGCATTCCTCTGTCCCGTGCGGCCGATAGGGGCTGTCAGGCCCACGTCGTGCACAGAAATTGTTCGTGCGCGCAGAAACTGCTGCAATGCTTGCGTTTCTGTGTCCCGTGCGGCCGATAGGGCCTGTCAGGCCCACGCCGTGCACAAAAATTCTTCGTGTGCACAGAAACTGCAACAACGCTCGCATTCCTCAGTCCCGTGCGGCCGATAGGCCCCGTCAAGCCCACGCCGTGGGCAGAAATTGTCGCACGACAGAAAATGCCGCGAATCGTCGCGCAAGCAAAATTTGCAAGTGCGCGCTCGCTAAATGGCCGCGAGCATGCATCCGTTCGACGCGCCGTGCGCCCCCCCGTGCGCGCGCGCGACGAACATCCCCCCCTCACCACCTACTCCCCTATAATAGATTTGCAGTTTTATTGTGGGGGATGATTCCGGGGACCAAGTGCTGAGAGCTTGTCATTTTCGCACGCCGCCGCAGCCGCGCCCGTGCTCGCTGGATGCAGCCTGTCAGGCCCGCCGTGGGCAGAATCTGCCGCGGGGAAACGAAGTTCGTGAGGCACACAAACTGCCGCAGATGCTCGCTGAGTTCGCCGTCCCGTGCGGCCGATAGGGCCTGTCAGGCCCACGCCGTGCACAGAACTGTTTGCTTGCGCAGAAACTGCGGCAACGCTTGCATTCCCTCTGTCCCGTGCGACCGATAGGGGCTGTCAGGCCCACGCCGTGCACAGGAATTCTTTGCATGCGCAGAAACTGCTGTAACGCATGCGTTTCTGTGTCCCGTGCTGCCGATAGGGCCTGTCAAGCCACGCCGTGCACAGAAATTCTTCGTGCGTGCATAAACTGCTGCAACGCTTGCATTCCTCGTCCCGTGCGGCCGATAGGGCCCGTCAGGCCCA
>JANAVB010010176.1:20000-46036 GCA_029216955.1 Iris pallida | reverse complement strand
CCCTCAAAGGCAGTCGACCGCTCAAACCTCTGTTTGGCCCGACGTTCAGCCTCCTGAGTTAGCAGCGCCGCATCTTCCAGGGCGCGTGAGCCCGCCAGCCCTCCTCAAACTTCTTCCGAGCATGTTCCAGGTTGGCAGAAGCTCTGGAAATCCTCTCGGCATCCTGAATAATCAGTTCTTTATCCGTGCGAGAAGCTTCAAGCTCAGACTCCAGAAGGCCAGCTTCTTCTGAAGTTTGAGAATCTGCTCCCTGTATCGATTACTCCCTGGGAGGCGGCCGCTTCCCGAGCCCTGTAAACTTTGCTCCGGTGGCTCAGCTAGTCGTACAAGAGAGACAGATCGCCAAGGTCCTTTACTATAACCGACTTAGATGTATCCCGCGCGAGCCTTACCTTCTCCAAGGCGGTGGTGAGGAACCCCCGCCCTGATCAATTGCTGCAGACAGATCAGCTTGTCGTAGCACTTGAAACTAGGCCACAAGTTGATCAGCCTCCAACAGTTTGGGCTCCAGAAGCGCAGCTATCCCTGCCCCGCCGGAAGGGTTTTGAGAATGTCAATTTGGCCTTGGGTGCATTGTCGGGCCAAGGCGAAAGGGGTCCCCCGCTCCACAGCAGCTTCTACTCCTCTCTTCAAATGGCGGTAGAAACTATCAACCATATCCTGTGACGCCTCGTCCAGAACTTCCGTAGAGGACGGTGTCAAAGGAAGTGTGGCTGGCAGTGTCGAAGAAGACGCAACAGAACTTGCCGCCCCTGCCCCAAGGGAAATAAATTCTGAGCGAAAGGACGCTTGAACAGCGGATTCTTCCTCCACGGCCCGAACAATCTGGATACTCGGTAAAGCTGAAAGGTCAACCCCCAAAGTCATACGAGCAGAGGGAGATGCAGGGACCATTGCTTCCGGTCCAGGCTACACCGCCATATGACCTCCCGAACTCGATCCGACGGGAGGCCCCTCAAGACAAGCCGGAAGAGAAGGGTGCACGCTCCCCTCCACCAGATCCCCTCTGGTAGAGCCTACCTTAACAATGTCCATCATCAGCACTGAAGGGACAGGACCTGCATGCCCAGAGCAACCATCAATCAGTCTAACCCGAAGGACGTGATGATAAGAGCAAATGGGCCTCCTTATTAGTCAAAATTTAGCTAATCTTACCAGGGGAGGGTTGTGGAGGCTAAGGTTCGCTCGCAGCTGCCGTGGTCCCCTCACCAGCGACCTCCAAGTAGAGTTCAGCTGGTTCTTCTGCCCCAGCCACTCCGGAAAGGGATACAACTGGTTCAGCGTCACCCTGCTGAAATTCAACTGCCTCAGGGACAGGTACAGTAGAGCCCCCGTCACCATGGGCTGAGTCCTCAGCAACTGGGACTCCTCGGCCGCCTTCGAAAGAACCCTAGTAGAAATAATAGCGGTACACATGTCACTGACCAAAGTGGTCCGGGCCGGATCGACCTCAGCGGCCGGTTCTCGAGAAACTGACTCCTCCGACGCCTACAAGAGCAAAGGAAAATGATTAGGCCATAGTACAAAAAAGAAGGAGAAAATAGTTATAATTCAAGTCACCTCAGAAACAACGTCAACATCCTCGATAAGTAGCCGACGGGATCTGACAGCAGCCTGTTTTATAGAATAAGTCATGCCGATATCAGCAGACTCACTCCTGCTTTGCTTGCACGAAGGAGCAGGCACATCAGGCGGCTGATCCACCGTCACTTCATCGAACGTAATCGACGGTGGATCCGTCGCCACCTCGTCTAGAGGAGGGAGAGAATCATCGGCATCCTGCTCGCCATCTTCTTCATCCGCAGTGGTGGACTTCGAGTCCGGCACAAGAACCGTGTTTGCCCTATACTTCCTCGTTTTTGACCCCTGCAGCTTCTCTGCCAAGATGGTACCAACAATAAAACTGGTACGCGGGTCAAAGTTAACAGGAAACCTGCTCGCAGTGACGTGGTAAGAGCCGCTAAATACAAAATCTCCCCTTGCGTCTCAGTGTCAGGGACCGAGAAACTAGTACGGGTACGAGTAATATCATAGTAAAGCCAGGCCCTGATGCCATCCAGAATACTGTCTTCAAAGCCCAGGCAAGAGCTGGGACTCTCTAGGAACAGCTGGCCGTACCCAAACTGGCGGGAGAACCGGCTAGGCAAGTAAGGTTCCAGGTAGACAGTATTGCGGTTGCGATATACTAAGTGCGAGGGACGGATGTTACGCAACCAAAGAACTATCCTCCACGTAAGAGGAGAGGGGGCTCGGTACCGTCAACATGTACACTCCCCACCTCCTCAGCGAAAAATGGAGAATAGACACGAAGAGTTATATCCATCCACCCTCGACAGTGCCCTCCGATAGGCGGGCATAGTGTTGTACTCCTAGGGCATCCGACGGTACTGGAAGATAAAAGCATCATCGTCAGTTACACCATCTTCTGGGCCAGGTCTCATCAAAGACCGACAGTGCATTAACAGCCACCCCATCAAATAGTGGTAGGGCAACTCGATTCGCTCAAAGTTTATCGCCGTGTCACGTACAATAACCTTGGACAAAAAGTACGGAGGCTATGATATATAATACACCATGGCCGGAAGAAGAGCCAATCTGACCCCGAAGGCCATCTTCACGGCAGGAAGAATGAAATTTTGGCTGATCCTCTCAATGGAACTAACTCCTCCTGAGACTACGCAATTCTGTAGCATACCATCATGAACCCTGCTAGGATTGCCTTCTCCGACAGTTGCTGAGTATCCTGATAAAATAATCAAAGGAATCAGTTTGACTCCCAAACGTGTCGCTCAAGGCCCTCGATTTCTTGGCAGTTAACATCAGATCCTGTATTTGCTCTCGGGTCAGAGGATTTCGGGAGTAACCCGGCCTGAAGCACCTTGCTAAAAAGGTGGGAGAGCCAAGCTCTAGTATGCGGAAGGTTCCCTTCTGAGCTACTATCCTTCTTGGTCGTCTGCTGACAGTAACTGTGGTGGCACAGTAACTCCTGATAGACAGCAACGAAAAATGGATGTCGTTGCTCCAAATCTTCGAACTCTTCGTTCGTTGGAGTATATACTTCAAATACTTCATTGCCCAGGGCAGGCTAGAGACGGCGTGCATCTCATGAAGAGCGAGACCAATCTCCCCTCCAGGTGCGAAGAAGGTCCCCCGCTGGTTGTACATCTCCAAAAGAGCCATGAACAACTCTTTGTTGATGGGCAGTCCATGGCATGTTCCTCGGATGGCGTGGTAGAGACCAACCTCACGCAGGAAAGTCCATATTCTCGCAAAATCTACCCGATCAAATTGGCCACGAAGGGATGGGGCGTATCCAGTTCAAAAGCGAGAGCTGGCCAATGGGATAAGACCCTTTCCGAGCAAGTTGATTCAGGAAAGTGTCGGCTTGAGAGAATAGAAATTGGGACCCTAGCATTTAAGAAGGTACCCGGGTCTAGCCCCATCACGTAGCGGCTGACCGGTTCCCTGCCCGCGTACGCTGATCTAACGCTTATTATAGTGATGTTACCCACAATTATTCCCGACCAGCTCGGGGTCAAGGATTCCTGCATCTTCCTGTCCACTGGCAACATATTGAACCACACCAATGGGAAATGACGCTCCATCTGGGGGATGTGGATCGCCCTTCCAACAAAAATAAAATTCCAATTCTCAGATATATCCAATACCCGAGAGTTCTTCACAGTCAGGGCGTCCCCGAAGAAGAACGCCGACTTCAGGTACTTTTCCTCCAATTGCCCTGAGTTCAGCATGGCACAGAGAAAGCAAAGGGCTGGTTCTTGATAAGATTCAGCCTCTCCTCAGGCTCGTTCTGGGCAGTTGCTC
Organism: Iris pallida; assembly: GCA_029216955.1. Classification (NCBI taxonomy): domain Eukaryota; kingdom Viridiplantae; phylum Streptophyta; class Magnoliopsida; order Asparagales; family Iridaceae; genus Iris; species Iris pallida. The sequence continues at coordinate 42,211 of JANAVB010010176.1, read as the reverse complement.
CACCACCTGCCAAACTATATTGTCAAACCGAACTCCTATAGCAAATTGGGCCTGGCCCACCAGGGGTTCTCCTGCAGCATTGACTGGCAGATATACTGAAAAGAGACAACAAAGAAACAAAGTCAGGAGATGGCCAGAAATTTAAACGAGTTCTTATGCGGCTCATTTTTACATAGCACATACGACTCTGTTTAGATGAGTCTTTATGCGGCACGGTGTTCATGCTGCTCGACGAGCCCTCAATGCGCTTGTTTAGGTGGGTTCATATGCGTTCTGACTTGTGGAATGCTATACGGTTCAGTCCATTAGGAGCTCATACGATTCTGTTCAGAGGGCTTCATGCGGTTTAGTTCTCAAGGCGTTTATGCGGCTCAGACGATCTCAAACGGCTCAAACATAGGGTATACCTCATGCGGCTTGGATATGAGAAATTCATGCGCCCATACAACATATGCAGCTTCATAATGATGAAAAATGCATTGAATGCTGATGGGAAGAAGGCTTGTGCATAAAAACATGTAACAGAGCTATTGTTTTTAGGGTTTAAAGTGTTCGATCTTCCATATAGTCCTTACCCTGGATGGCAGGGTAGACGTCAGGATGGACTGGAGGCGCTACAGTCGGCGAGGGAGCCGCCGCCTTCTTGCCTTTCGCTACAGCAGAGGCCATGGAAGCTTTGGATGCCTTGGAAGCTTTCGGGGCCATTGTCGATGATGATCAGAGAAGAGAAAATAGCAGCTTCGGGTAAGGAAGAGGAAGACAAAAGAAACAAGAAGTTTCTCTGTCCTAACAGCACCCTATTTTTAGGCAGACATAGGGGGCACGTGGACTGATAAACTGCTTTGGGTCGTGTGCTGCAGGCAAAACCGACTCCTCGGATTTTGGCCCCTCTCTCAAAAAGAATTCATCCAGGACATAAAATCAAATATTTAATAAACCAACTCTTGGGATTCCCCCAAAAGACGGCTATAAAAAGACGAATTAAAAAGAAATTGATAACGCACGTGAGGCAGGGAGCCCATACGTTATGGAGTTTATGCGACCAGACAAGCCATGCGGCCAAGAACATCCTATGTGGCCAGCAGAGCTCAGGTAGCCATGCTTCTTATTCAAAGTATTCCAATTTTTCAAATTGAAAACATTGAAGGGGGTCTTCTGGAAGCATGAAAAGACTAGAAAAGCCCACAGGCTCACAACAGAAGAAGCCAATGCGGCTCAAAACAAAAGAAGCCTATACGGCTCAAAACAAAGGAACCTCATGCGGCTCAGGAATCTATCAGAGCCTCATGCGGCTCAGAAACTCTTCAATAGACTCATACGACTCAGGCAAGAATCATGTGACCCTATGCAGCTTGCCTTTACAACTGGCCATAAAGTGACTGTCTCCATTAAATGCTCTGACGTAAAGTGATAACTCTGACATTAAAGCTGAAATGATGACATGACGGTGTATTCCTCAGGAAACGAAGAAGATCTCCACTGCAGCTGGCACGATCCACCAACTACGAAGCTTCCTATGAGGCTGCCACCATCCCATGCGGCTGATGCTCGCATGCGGCTTGAATCGTGGAGACTCTCGTCATGCGGCTCAAATTATAAGAAGTTACTTCATGCGGCCGCTGTTCTCATGCGGCTCGGATCATGGGATCATCTCCATACGGCTTAAATATTGAGAGGCCACGCCCATGCAGCCTTGACACGTGGTTAGTCCTATGCGACTCAATTGGAAACCATCCCCATGCGGCTCAGATGTCGGAGGCTACATCTATGCGATTGCCACCTTTATGCGGTTCAAAACCTAAGAAGTTACCCTCATGCGACTTTGGCTCGCGGTTACGACACGTGGCAGAAGATCAGCTTCCCACGTGGCACTAAATCAATCAAATGTCATCAACAAATCTCGACGGCCAGATTTAGTACAATCATCATAATTACCCGAATCAAAGCAGATTTATTGCAATCGTGACACTTGGTAGGAGATCCGAGCTTCCAAAGATTTATGACAATCAACATTAAATGCCCATACAGATTTGACACAATCAGCATTAATTGTCCAGATTTCCTGCAATCAAGATTAGTGGTCCAGATTAATTGCCAATAAAAGGATCAAGGAAAATGGCAATTAAATCCCTAAGCCGTCGACTTTTTAGAATAATTATTGCAAACCCTAATGATGACACCCCACTCCTATAAATAGCAAGGTACCATTCCCTTGTAAAAGATCCCAGATCAAAAACCAAAAATATATAGCAATGTGTCACTCCCTTGCGAAAGAGATCCTCTCCACCCGCTGGACACACAGAGAGACAAAGTGCGCACATAAGAGTCTTCCCATCTTGAGAGCAGTTCTTCACCGGAGCCAAAGCTACGTCTGATCGTCCAAGAAGTAAGGCAGAGCGGCCGTCGCTTTTCTGAGCCTCTATCGTCACCCCCAGAATCAAAAATAAACAATCGTACTTAGATTACTGTACCTAGGTTTTTGTCCCTAGGCTTTCTTTGTACGAGCGAGTTTGTATTGTGAAGTAAAAGTCCAGTCCCCCGATGTAATTGTTCTGTTCTTTTATAATCAATGACAAACATTTTTGAGATAATGTAAGCATTGTATCAGAAAGAATTGAGAGCTTGTAATTTGTTCAAATGAAATCAATAAAAAGATTTGTTTCTTATTACCATTGTGTTCAACTCATATCTGCAAAATGTCCGCTGTGTAATGCCATGCTCCGTACGGTGTATTACGATGAGTCGTTGACTCGAAGAGTTGCATTGACCCGATGAAGTATCGATGCGAATCGATGGAAAGCCTAAGTTCGGTTGAAAAAAGTATTGATTTTGGTTGATCTGGTGTACAGGCTATACTTTTACGCTGGATTGTAAAGTGTCGACATATTTGCCTTATTCAAAATGATGTCCGTAAAACCAAATCATCGCCTTACAACAGATTGTGGCATGGGTACGATAGGCCAAATCAGTCGAATAGTTTAACAGAATGGCTAAGTCAGAAGAGTTAGCCGTGCAACCAAGTTATAGAATCGAGCCACATCAGCTAAGCGAGATAACAACGCGTATGGACTTAAGGTGGGCGGGTACTTGACTCTCTCTTCCTAATCCTTCACGTCTAATAAAATGTATCCTTGTATGCATAAGTTTCCATTAAGTTAGCGAGCGTGGCTCGAACGGTTAAAGGTCTTAGTATGTGTCGAACATTAAGATAGAACATTGAACAATTGAAGCGACGTGCATCAAGTGAACGGGTCGCGGTAGGGCGGTGATGGTAGAATATTGAAAGGCAATATCGAGATGTGCATCACGTGCACGACTCGGAGATCATTGAACACTAGGCCTAGAATATTGATTATGGCGTTAAGCGTGCCCTCATGCACAAAATTTACAAAATGACTAAGTAACTAAACTTCTGTTATGTGAATAACTTATGAATGGAACACGTTGAGTCTACGTAAGAGAAGTCTAAGCCATTGGGCGTCGTGCATCAATACGGATGTATTGGGGCATAATGTCGATAGAACTTGAGAGAGAGATAATAGAATATTCTTATAGAACGTGAATATGTTTAGGGAACGTGAATATGTTTATGGAACGTGAGATTGGTCGGAATGATATGACTTGTTTGCTATGGTGCGTATTGAATGGTCAATGGACTCGGATGGCCCGTGCACGGGTACGGTTTCCCTCCACTACTAAAATACAGCAATTTGGTGACGGACTATTAGCGACGGATCTTATCCTCGCTAATAGCGATGGACTAGCGACTACCTTGTGACGGACTACCGTCAGAAAGCAATAGATAATTTTTTTATTTTTTTGTGTCAAAAACAGTCGCACATCCGTCGCTAATTTGACAAAAATTTAGCGATGGATTGATCTCCTTCGCCAATATGTCGCACATTACGGCAACAAAATCTGAAAAAAAATAGCGTGATAAATTACCGTCTAACTAGCGACGGACGTTTCGTCGGTAATCTAGTGGGTATTTAGTGACTACCTAGCGAGGGATATATCCGTCGGTAGTCCGTCGCTAAATACTGTAACCTAACTTAAATTAAACCGATGGGGGGGATTTTTCATTCCCTCCAAAAAGACTCTCTCTCTTCCCCGTCTCTCTCTCTCTCTCTCCGGGGCTCTCTCTCTCCGACGGGTCTCTCTCTCCGGCGACTCTCTCTCCGACGACTCTATATCTCTCTCAAGTATGCTCTCTCTCTCTCTCTCTCTCGTCTGTTTAGCATAACATATAGGGTTTCGGGTTGGGGGGTCGGCTGTCGCTGGGGCCAACGGGTGGGGAGAGGGAGTGGGGGCGGGGTGGAGGATGTTGAGGGCAGGGGGTAGGGTAGGGTTTAAGGTTTCGGGCAGGGGTAGGGTTTCGGGTGGGGGGGCGGCTGTCGCGGGGGCCGACGTGAGGGTGGAAGGAAGGGGGGCGGGGGGGATGGTGTTGGGTGTGGGACGGGGGGCAGGGTAGGGTTTATGGTTTACTGTCGGGGGTGAGGGTGAGGGGGTGGGTGTTTGCTGTCGGGGTAGGGGGGAAGGAGATGTGGTGGTAGTTTGATGTCGGGGGTGGGCTGTCGGGGGGTGGGGGAGGGGGGTTTACTGTCCGATGGGGTAGGGAGGGGGTGGGGGGGTATCGGTGGTTTCGATCGGACTATTCCTATGAGTATCGATGGTTTCGGATCGGAGTATCGGATCGGAGGAGGTGTATAGGTGGTTTCGGATCGGACCAATCCTATGAGTATTTGATCGGGGGAGGGGGGTATCGGAATCGGAATCGGTATCGGATCGGGGGAGGGGGTGGAGGAGGGGGTCGGGTAGGGTATGCTGTCGAGGAGGGGGGTTGGGGACTGGGTGGGGGGTGGGGAGAGCGGTCGGGGGTGGGTGCTGTCGGGAAGGGGGTCGAGGAGGGATGCTGTCGGCACACACACATACATACATACACGCACACACACACACATATACACTCACACACACACACACACACACACATATATATATTCGGCACACACGTACATATTTTATTCGAGGAGTATATATATATATATATATATATATATATATATATATATATAGGAGCATATATAAACTTTGGACCGAAACCGAAACCGGATAAGTTAATTTAGTATATTGAAAACCGAAACCGAACCGAATTTAGTATATTAAAAACCGAAACCGAACCGAATTTAGTATATTCAAAACCGAAACCGAACCAAATTTTTTAAAATTTAGTACGTTCGAAACCGAAATCGAAATCAAAACCAAAACTAAATCAGTGAATTATGCTCATCCCACCACTTATCTGTATCGATATCGGACTATTTCGTTGAGTATCGGAATCAATATCGGTATCAGTATCGAACTAATTATGTTTAGTTTTTCTTATGATACAGATTTTCACATCCAAATTGAAATGGATCATTACTTTGTTGATCGTACATGGATGTACCAGCGGATCAACCTTCTCGACCGTAGGTACTTATAAGTATTGATCGTATCGGATTAGTATCGGTCTATTGGTTTGGTATAGGCCATATCAGTTGGTATTGGTCTTAGCAAATTGGAATCGTCCTATCCGATATATATTGGCCGTATAGCTAGGATTCGTATTGGCCTTATCGATTCGGTATCGGCCATATCCGATAGGTATCGGCATATCAGATTAGTATCGTCAGTATCAGTTTAGTATGGTGGAAGGTTTAGTAACAACTGTACTTGGATTTCTCTCTTCTAGAGCTAGATTACCATTACAAGAGAGTCATGAGAGCATAGCTGGCCAGTTACAGAACATACATGCTTCATTTTTAATCTCGTTTTTCTTGATAAAAAGGAAGCATGTATGTTACTGTAACTAGCCAATCACGATCTGGTGACTCTCTTGCAATGGTATTCTAGCTCGAGAAGAGAGAAATCCAAGTATAGTTGTTACTAAACCTTCCACGATACTAATTCGAAATGGTCGATACTAATCCAACACGGCCGATACCTATCAGATATGACCAATAACAAATCGATAAGGCCAATATGAATCCTAGCTATACGGCCGATACATGTACATATCGGATAGGACGATACCAATTTGTTAAGGCCAATACCAATCTGATACGTCCTATACCAAATCGATAAACCGATACTAATCTGATAAGTAGATACTAAGTACATCCGGCCTATACCAGCGGATCCACCAATTACTGCACGATAGGCCCAACGACTCCAGTTACATCCGGTTATTGGTGAGTACATGATTATATATTAATTCTGTTAGTCTTGTGATACAGATTTTTACCTCCAATCTGCGATGGATCGTTACTTTTTTGATCGTACATAGATGTACAAACGACGAAACGAGTACAGTAACGTATAAGTAGTGTACAGTTTAGTAACAATCTAGCTAGGAATTAGTCAAGATAATTATAATTAATTTAGGATTATTAATTCTTGATCAAGATCATCAATCAAGGTCAAGAGTTGACAACCAAGATTAATGTACAATTAATCAAGATGATATAGAACGTAGTGTAGCAATGTATAAGTAGTGTACAGTTTGGCATGTCCCGCTCCGATACTGACCAATACCCGATACTGACCGATACCGGTCCGATACTGTCCGATACCGATACAGTTTGGCATGTCCCGGTATCGGTATTGGACTATTCTTATGAGTATCGAAATCGTTATCAGTATCGACTATTCCTATGAGTATCGGTATTGGGCTATTCCTATGAGTATCGATATCTGACTATCCCTATGAGTATCGACATCGGAGCCTAACCCTAAACATAACCCTAATCCTATATGAGTATCGGTATCGGGCTATTCTTTTGTTTAGTTTGTCTTACGATACAGATTTTCACATCCAAATCGAGGATGAATCGTTACTTTGATGATCGTACGTAGATGTACAAATGACAACACGAGAGCAGAATTGGTGTGAGTGACGATTTTCAGGTAGGCGTAGAAGTATTTCTTTAGTATGCCATGAGCAAAGCTCAGTACATGGACGGTAACAAAATCAAGTGTCAATTGTTAATTATCACAATAGACGTTACGAAGAAGTGGTGACTATGAGAGATTATTTGACCCGTAAGGGTTTCGTACGTGGTTATGGCCTGTGGTCATCGCAAGGTGAATTATATTCGGAAAGACAGGCTGCGGAAGCTGCTACTTATGCTTTTGATGATAATGCTGTAATGGATGTCCTCGAAGATGACGGATGCTCTGTTGATTATGGAGATGTGCAGAACCTTGCACGAGATATGGTGTATGATGCGGCAAGGCCTAATTTTGATCCGGAGGATCCTAATCCTGAGGCGAAGGAGTTCTATGATATGTTTCAGGATGCAGATACTCCTCTATATCTTGGTTGTGAGACTCATTCCGAAATGTCAGTGATGATGCGGTTGCTGAACATAAAGTCTGATTTTAACTTGCCACAAGCTTGCTATGATCGGATCACACAACTAATCAAGGAGGTATTACCGAAGGAATCAAAAGAGCTCCCAAAAAACTTCTACAAGTCAAATATGATGGTCCGACAACTGGGACTAGGGTACAAGAAGATAGTTTGTTGTCGCAATGTATGCATGTTGTACTACAAAGAGAATTGCGTATCAGAAAGTTACAGCTTCTGTAATACGGATCGTTACAAGCCAGTACAGGGAAAAGGAAAGTCAACTAGAAAACGACGTCCTTACAAGTATATCATTACTTATTGATCATGAAGTGCTTGCAGAGGATGTATATGTCTCTGAATACAGCGAAACACATAACGTGGCACAACGAAGAACGCATAAAGGATGAAGAAGAATTGTCACATCCTTCAGATGGAGAGGCGTGGAAATATTTTAATTTGTGTCATCCAGATTTTGCTGGAGAGCCTTGAAATGTACGGCTTGTGCTATGTTCTGATGGTTTCGCCCCTTTCGGACAGTCGGGATCTCAATACTCATGCTGTTCGGTCATTCTTATCCCTTACAATCTGCCACCATGGATGTGTATGAAGACACCTTATATGTTTTTGACAGCTATCATAACCGGTCCCAAAAATCCGACGAAGAACATCGATATATATCTACAGCCGTTGGTGGATGAGCTGAAACAGCTGTAGGAGATCGGCGTCGCGACGTATGATATTTTCAGGAAACAGAACATTCAAATGAGAGCTTCACTCATGTGGACAATCAATAATTTTCCAGCATACGGTATACTGTCGGGATGGAGTATGCACGGCAATATGTCGTTAATGGCTTCAATTTTAAGGCAACTCAGCATGCTATAAATGCCGAATTTGTCAATGACAACTTCAGTACTAAGGATTCTTGTGTTTGCATAAGAGGCACCATCTATGACGACGAGCCAGACTTTGACTATTATGGAGTGCTTCGGGATATTACAGATTTATAATATAGTGCCCCATATGATATGCATATTGTGATGTTCAAATGTGAGTGGTTCGATACAACACCAAATATCGGTTGGAGAATCGATAAACAATTTGGATTCGTCGATATAAATCATCGCAGGAGGTATAGAGGGTCTGACACATTTGCGATAGCAAGTCAGGCTGTTCAAGTCTACTATACAATCTACCCAAGGCGTCGTAGAGATCGATTTGACTGGTAGGCAGTATGCAAGATTAAATCTAGAAATACATTCAACGTTGGAGACCCAGCATACCAAGAGGATGAGATCGAAATGCCCCAATACTTGGGACAACAGTCGGATACCATGGATGTTGAATTAGAGTTTGATATACCTCCTACTGAGGAAAATAGAGGAGAGAAAGAGGTTGATATACAAGACTTAGATGTCAACCAGAGGAGAAAGAGGCGTCTTGTCCCAAGTATTGAGACAGAAGAAGAAGAAGAAGAAAAAGAACTTGATGAGGATGAGGATACAGATGAAGTCGACGATGAGGATGAGGATGATGATGAGAATGAAGACGAGGCCGAGGATGAGGACGAGGACGATGACGATGATTAAATATCGGTATATTTTAGTTCATGTTTTTGTCGAGGCCGAGGCCGAGGACGAGGATGACTCAGTTTAAATTAAACTTCTGTATTCTTATTTCAGTTCATGTTTTTATCGTTCGATCATCTACTTATTGTATAATTTTCTTTTTACAGATGGCACTCCTAGTCCTACTCCTCTGGCCGACACTCGTCGCCCTTCTGCTGGTATATATATTTAGTTTATTTTTATATTCATTTATACTTCTATATTATTAATTATGTTTATGTGTTCTATTTACATTGCATGGTTGCGAGCACTCGTGCTGGTGGTGTTGGCCGTTGTCTTGGTGGTGGTGGTGGTGGTGGTGGTCGTCATGGGCGTGGGCGTAGGCGTAGGCGTGGTGGTAGCGGTCGTGGTCGCCATACGTATTCCCCGGATGTGACCTCTGATCCCGAACGGGAGGGCCCGGGCACAAACTCTTACTGCCGTCAATCTACCTCGGTGCCACCGCCATCTTCATCGAGGCCTGCGACTCCATCCGCTAGCGGATCCATTCCGCCACCGGATGTACCAGCGGATGCATCAGCAGATGTAGCAGTAGACCCAGCAGTTACTACACGGTAGGCCCCGGAGTACCCCCAGATTCAGTTTTATCCTATTATCGGGGAGTACATGCGCGGACCCTCGGATCCTCCGACGCTACCAGGGAGGCCGATGGGCGAGTTTCGACGAGAGATATGGCCCGCGGGTGAATCGTAAGTAAATTTAAGTTAATTTATTGTTTCATTTATTCAAGTCAATAATCCAGTCGTTGCTTCTTTATAGATTTTTTTCCGTGGGATGTTGCCCGGATTCTAGGGCACATTATCTGTGATAACTACCATGGCCCCTACCTCAATTTTTTTTAGGTGCCTCAGGACAGGCAGTACGTCTAGCTCGACGAGATGAGGGTATATATCTTTTGGTTAATTATTAATTATTCTTTAATTCATTAATTTTTTAATTATGTGATATTTGAATTTGTATGTCAGAGGACGTTTTGGTGGCCCCCCAACGCGAGGAGGTGATGCGCAGGACCTACAAAGCCGCCGCCGGAAAGAAGATACGGGATACGGTGTACGACCTACGTACGGCGCATACGAAGAAGGACTAGATCCGGACGGGGTACTATGAGGAGATGTTGGAGAAGATGGATACTCCTCAATACAAGGAGAATCAGAGAAAGCCAAGGCGAATAGACAGGCCGCGGGTCTGTATACGGGGGGATCAAGGCCCCACCATTGACGCGTACAGAATTGGTGAGATACCGCAAATTCATTCCACTATTTAATTCGGTACTATTCATATACAAAGTTAATTAAATTCTACGTATACAGGCCCAACGGGCAGTGAAGGAGGGGAGAGAGAGGCGGAGGCGGTCATCGCTCACGAAGTATTCATGCATACGCACAAGAGACGGAAGGACGGGAGCTTCGTCGACGCTAGGGCCAAGGATACTGATGTAAGTACTTATGTTTATGAGATTTATGTTAGAAATATAATTATTGTTAAGTTAATTAGGTAAACTTAGGATTCAGACTATAACTTAGGGAAACATAAGATTTAGATTATAACTTAGAAAAACTTATAGTATAAACACATTCATTAGATAGGCTGCGTATCATGAGGCACTCCGTCGGATTGAGTCCCCTGCCAAGGATGTCGGCGAAACGACACCCACCCAGACGCCCTCTTCTATGGCCGTTTGCTACGATGACTTGTTCATAGAATCCGCCGGCTTTAGGAAAGGGCGCATGTATGGCTTAGGTTCCATGGCGGAGTCGTTGCAGGCGTCGACTCCGAGATATCCACCACCTCCGCCTCCTCCCATGCCCCCCGCAGACGATGTGAGGACGCAGCTTGCGACTCTCGCCATGGCGGTATCAGATTTGCGGGCGATAGTGTTGGGGCACTATCCGCATCCTTCTTCTGCTCCCGATCCGTCTGCTTCTGGTCTGTCTGCTCCTGGTCCGTCTGCTGCCGGTCCGTCTACTGCTGTTGTCGGTGCTTCGAATCGACCTGGTCCTTCTTCCACCGAACGGCTTTCTTTTGACCGCTCTTCCGAGGCTCGCTTGGTACCGGATGCTGCTATCGTGGTGCTCCTTGACATGATGTCGTCAGAGCAGCTACGCTCGCTTCCAGACCATGTCTTGTCCCAAGTGTCGGCAAACATGGTGGAGCATTATATCCGTAGAGCGGAAGCGGCGGAGAGAGCACGAGACGATCCACCTCCTCCTTCAGTGATTTTGCTTATGTTTTTGGACATTTGGACATTTAGATATGTGTATAGTTTGGATGTTTTATTCATGTTTGGATATTTTGTCGTATGTATGTTGGGATATTATGTTGGATATTGTGTTGGATATTTTGTTGGTTATTGTGTTGGATATTTTGTTGGTTATTGTTATTGTGTTGGATATTGTGTCGGATATGTTATATTTGTGTATGGTGGATGGTGGATGTTGGATATGTTATATTTGTGTATGGTGGATGTTGGATATGCTGTACGTACAGGGAATAGTCTATTTCCTATAAAAAAAATTCAAAAATATTGCAATTAGCGACGGCATGACAAGATAGCGACGGATAATCCGTCACTATCTGTATGAATTACAGTCAGCAACGGACTCGCGACAAGATAGCGACGGATAATCCGTCGCTACCTGTATGAATTACAGTTTAGCGACGGATTGTCGACAGATTATCCGTCGGCCTGGTTCTGGAAAAATACTGAGCGACTGGCGACGGATTTCCCGTCGCTCAGGTTTTGTAAATATGGAAGATATCCACAAGCATGGCGACGGATTATCCGTCGCTACAATGCCGCTAATCCGACAAGGTAGTGACGGATTACCGACGGATTATCCGTCGGCCTGGTTCTGGAATTCAGGCATAGCGACGGAATGGCGACGGATTAGCGACGGATATTACGTATCCGAAACTCTCCGATACCCTTTTACCGACATATTTATGACAATTTAGCGTCGGATATTTTTGTCGCTAAACGTTGCTATATTAAAATTTTAAACTATCGGAGTTGACGGGAAACAGTCGGCTAGCCGTCGCTAACTGTTTTGATGTAGCCAACGGTAATCCGTCGCTAAGTAGTCGCTGAGCGACGGATTAGCGACGGATTTGTTTTAGTGACGAGGTTATTCCCGATGGATTTTTTCAGCCACTATCCGTCGGTAATTTCAATTAGCGACGGATAGGGCCGTCGCTAAAATGTTGTATTTTAGGTTACGACCGGGGCACCGGGGCCGTTCGGCCTAAGAGGGAATTATTTATGGTATTTATAATGCACATCATTAGGACAGGTTGAGACTGGTAAGTGTTGTGATAAGTTATAATATCAGTAAGTTTGGGATCCTTCAGATACTGGGCTAACAACCCGTATTGGAGCGATCATAGGCTTACACATAAGGATGCCAAGTCCAATATGATATGAAACACCGTGACCTTCATATAGATAGGGCCGGTGGGCTGAAATTAGAGTTGGGTGCAGGCGCAGGACCTACCACCCTTATGCATATGTCTAAGTATGGTTGGTTGGTTGTGTGAATTAGATAATTGGTTATCCATATTTCTAACGATTGCAGGCTAAGCGAAATGAGATGGAAACACTCACGATCACTATGCTTATGTTTATATTATGTCTAACGGTATCTGCTGCAGGAACCCGGTATTGGACACATTTATAATATGTTGCTATGCTTGAATATTGACAATAAAACTGACCCTAAGGCTAAATAGAAAGATTACCAAATAAGTTGCATGTTTTACTAAATGTACTTAGTGTTGGTTGGGTACGAGTGGGTCTTTGTCAGTGCAGCGAGGACGAAAGCACTAATCCCCACTAGTTTGCTTACAGGTTCATGTTATGATTGGCTCGGAGCGGGGCTTGTCTTGTACACGTCGAGGCATAGAGTCCTTAGCGTCTCAAGAGGAGCTACCGTATTTGGCGTTCGGACTTGCAACATGGATATGTTCGGCCGAAGACTACTTGTCGACTATAAAAAGGTATAATGTATGGAACAATATAATCTTTTGTGAGCTAGAGAGATCATGAGCGTTGTAGCCAGTTGGCATATTTAGTTGAGTTATTCAAGCCATTGTAACCTCAGTTCATTCATCAATAAAAGAGATTATCATAGTATACTCTATTTTCCTTCCGCTGCTTATGTTATAAATTTGAGATAAACTTATATGGACCTGTTATCTTGTCTTTTATGAGCACAATTCCAGGCTCGTGCGGCATCACGCCCCAGCGAGGATGATGATTCGGGTAAAATCTAGCGAGGATGAGAGATTTCCCAGGTCGGGGCATGACAAGTTGGTATCAGAGCGGTTCCATCCTCTGGACCGTGAATGAATCTCTTTGACCCTCAGTTGCTTCGCTATCGAAATCAGTTACTCTAAGTTGTTTCCGCAACCGCATGGCTCATGGATCTGCTCGATGCTACACTGGATGTTCCATACAATAAGTCTATATTAAGTGCGTACGTCTGCCACAAGTATGCCATGACTATCACGCTATCTCCGAGTGCCATCAGAGAATGTTGGTTGTACGAAGTGAAACGAGTTATAAAATTTTGGATTTCTCGAAGAGCAATAAAGTTGTGAGAGTTGTTTGCACGAAGTGCAACGAATATGGTATTGTTGGTTGCATGAAGTGCAATGAGATACGTATTGTTGGTCGCACGAAGTGCGAAGAGATACGTGTTGTTGGTTGCACGAAGTACAACGAGTCGATATATGAGGCGATGCGTGCTATATGGCTATGCGAATGGTTATGTATTGTTGGTTGCACGGAATACAGCAAGTTATGAATCGTTCATTGCATCGGTGTAACGAGTCGACTTGGTATGATACATGTTGTATGGCTTTGCGGATGGATAGCGATATGTTGCACGAGATTGAGTAATGACCTTAAGTATCGGGAATAAATTGTTGCACGAGTTGCAACGAGTGAGATTGGAAGACCGCAGATGCAAAAATAACGAGTCGAGTTGGTCGCTAGTCGAATTTGAGTAGGCCAACATTATGTTGGTCGTTTGTCGTATTGAGCCTTGAGTTAGTGAATGTTGCGTGTGTGATCGATATGATCGACGAGGCACGGTTAGATTGAATGTATGTCAAACTTGAGTGAACGATAGGGCATGTTGGTCCAGTTGTTGTGCCAACTTGAGTAAGCGAACGCAAGAACTGGGATCGAAAAAGATCGCCATAGAATAATTAACTTGAAATAAATGTCGGACCTATACGGAGTGTGATGTCGAGTAATGACTCGATTTCGAGTGGTATATACAGTACCACTTGTGCATTTAGTGCAGCAAAGCATTGTATCGATAACGATAGGCTCGATTTTTGAGTGGTATATACATACCACTTAGCGATAGCTATGTTAAGCCGTTTGGTGACTTGTAATAGATTACGTCAAGACGTTTGCATTGGTTATGATTGGTTTGTCCTCAACGGACGGAATAGTGTCGAGACTCGAGTGGGTATGACTTGACAGAAGTCGATGTAAGTATGCTTCGATAAATTGAGTTGAACGATTATGCGCGAAGTCGTACCTATGAATGATACATCGGACGAGGATTCGTTAAGTATAAGTCGAATGATAGGCTGACCATAGCAAGGGATTATTGCGTTAAGGAAATAGTTAACTCGGTCGAATTTGCGTTGAATTAGTACGAAGACTTGTTTGAAACAAGTTGAGTAGATACGAAGAAATCGTGCGAACGAATTTGAGTTAGCGCGATGAGTCGGTAGCACGATTTGGAAGTGCGAGTTAGAAATATTATAATGGATATGTGAATTGGAAATTGTGTCGTGATGATGGTAGTAGTTACAACTGAATAGATCTTTATGTGTGTAAGACTTTATTCGTATTTGAGTTCGGAAAATGGCAGTGATTGCAATGAATTGGAGCTTATGAGACAGGAAGATATTCAAGTTATGCATATCGATGATGGTATTGAGGCGTATCAAAGACGATATGCAATAACTCGGGGATACTCTGATCAAATAAACAAAAATTATTTTGAGCATTGTTGTTGGATGAATAAGATGCAAGTTAAATTGATGGCAACTTGGATGATAACGGTAGTAGTGCTTCGGAGAATTTAAGAGTGGATGGATATTATTTGGATGAAAATAAAAGTGTCTTGATTGCTTCATAGATAACCACTGTCAGCCTCTGATTTTTTATTTTTGCTTAATTAGTGTTAATTAAATTATTAATGTCATATTTAGTCTTAAAATAATTTATTATGATTTTAGGAATTTTTCTAGAATTTTTAAATGATTTTTAAATTAGTTTTAAATACTAAAAATACCATTTTGCAATTTATTAAAATGTTTTAATATAGTTTTATAATTTATTGAAATGTTATAATATTATTTTGTAATATTTAGAATTGTTTCAGTATTAGTTTGTAATTAACTAATTGTTTTTAAATACGGAATGCAAATTTCTATTTGCATTTAGTCTTATTAGGGAGCCATTCGTAATATCCTAAAGTCTAAGGACCAAAGTGTAAAACCTAAATCTACCCACCCCCGACGACTGCCCGACAACCGACGCCGACCTGCCCCCGCGTTTTCCGACCGACCTAGCCCGGCCCGACCGCCTCAAACCCCCTATAAAAACCCCCACACTCACCCCGACCCAACCACCACCACCCCGACCCATCTCCGACCATCACAGCCCCCGTCTTCTCCAATTAAACCTAGCCAGAACCCTAACTCCGACGAAGCCTCGTCCAGCCCCCACAACGACACTCACCGCCCCCAACCACCATCAACCGACGCGCCATATCGAGGCGAACACGTCGCCACCTGAGCGCCACCGTCCCGACGCTCCTGGCCGCCGATAGCTCACTAGAAACCCCTCCCCCCCCCTCCCGAGTCGATTGTTAGGGTTATATACTAAAAGCATCACTTTTGTAGTAACCTTATTTTCTTAAATTTTGAATGAGAATCATATGGGCAAATGTTTGTATATTGTATTTGTTGCAAGTGTTAATGCAAATGTCTGATATTCTATATTGTAGATAATATGGTGTGTGGTATCACACAGAAGATCATATTATCAGTTTCCTATGGACTATATAAATAGTTCACAACCTAGATGGACTTGGACAATCTATTGGAAAGGTTGTAGTGTAATCTGGTATTAGTCTATCTTGACTATAGGTTTAGACTAGTACACTTTGTGTGTATTGAACAGGACCACTTGAGGTTGTTCTCTTTGTACTGACTACATAAGAGAATAAACACCTCTGTTATTATGGATGCTTGTACTCTTAATCCGGATATAATAACAGACATGTATATGCAATGTGCATTACTTTGACTCAGAAAAGAGTGAGATTCATTATGGATCAACAACCTCTATGAATTGGGTAATAACATTGTATGTATGATGGGCTGTTGATTATAAATAGAATCCATGTCCCGATACATCGGGTTGATGATGTCCTCTTAAGGAGCTCATAAGGATTGTCATGTAAACCCTGCAGGTGGATTATAACTGACATGACAAATAAAGTTGAGCGGTACTACTTATGGATAAAAGATGTCGAATCAATATAGTTGTCAGTAACTTAATTTGATCGACGGACATACGATATCTTAACATGGGAAGCCAAACGATCATATAATAAAAGGAGCCCACAAACATAATTTGGGATTAGGGAGGTAGTGCAACAATAGCTCATTAGTGGACCGAGCTATTGTTAATGGGCCTAGATTGTGTGTTCGGGCTGAACACGAGATATCCAGGTCCGTTAGGAGGTCTAACCCTAATTTCTCCTCATGGTCCCTGCCGTAGCCTATATATATCCTCTATTCTCTGGCCGCCAGATGACTGATCAAAAAAATCTAAAATTTTCTCAAAATTCGTGAATCACGTAAGGAGAGAAAGAGAGTACTGCCAAGGAGAAGAAAAGGTTGGGAGATCGTCGCCCACACGACGTCCAACTCGAGGAAGGAATACGTGCAGAAGATCTTGGGGTCGTCCGCTCGAAATTGCCAGGAATTACTTGTCTCCTTTCCGTCGCAGGTATAATTCGTGAACCTTAGTTTCCGCCTATGATGGGTTAGAACACGTATTAGATCTGTTTATCTTTCTATCGATCAATACGCACACCAAAGGAAGGGTCCTGGGAATCCCCAGTTCCATCAATTGGTATCAGAGCCACTTTGAATCTACGTATTGATTGATACGTCCATGTTGTCCAATAAAACCTGTGCTATATAATAGTCGGTAGATGTAGATCTGTTCTAACTCGGTTTTACAGGCATCTTAGATCCAACTATTATGGTCCAATGCATATTTTTTTGATTGTGTTGTTTAAACCACGGACATGTCGTGGATGTTGTTGTTGCTGTGGATGTAATTAAAATCACGAGGGTTGATCGTGCTAATTATTTAATTTTTCAATCTAGATTATGTGTGAACTCCTTCGGGAGGCATAGGATTGATGTAATTTTAATTATTTTTGATCAATCATGATGGCGGTGGTGGCTGTTTCTGACGCCGGACGAGATGCTGGTTTTAAGCAATCCAGAGGCAGACAGATGATTTTTGATGAAGGAATCGACAGCCAAAACCTAAAAAAAAAGATGACCATAATAGTTGGATAGTTGAGGACCCCGTATAGATGATTTTCGATGAAGGAATCAAACCCCGTATAAATCTGCACAGCGCCAGATTTTGGATTCGGATAGTTGAGGACGGAGCAGCAAAGATGACCATAATAGTTGGATATTTTCTCTTATTTTTGTCATTTTGCTTTTTCTGATTATGCATGTTTATTGTTGTGTAGTTGTTTTTTTTTTGAAAAATCAAGCCTACATTAATAATGGACAACATGGACATAATATCAACTAGTAGAAAAACCCTCATTGTTAAATAACTAAGTGGGAGAGGATTTTTATTTAGTATAAATCCTATGGTCTCCATTACTGGTTTGTAGGTGATGTAATTATACTTGCATGTTGGCTTTAGTACTTTCCTCCATATCGGATGAGTATAATTATGGATCACCAGTACAAACTTCCTTAGGAATAATTATAGAAAGTTACCTAGTATGTGTTCACTTCTCCATCTGAAGGAACTCATTACAAGGTAATGGACTTAGTATTAATACACTTAGATACAAATAATGGTATCCTCCCCATCGGAGTCACTGCTATTATTTGTATGACCAGAGCAAGACCAACATATTAATTTTATTTGTAATAAAGTTATATTGACATGATAGTAAAATTAATAAGAAAAATCTACTTGAACAAAATTGAATTTGTATACGTCCACACTATCGTGGCATGCTAAATTCATGGTGTTCAAGGTGTTGGTGAATTTTTTATTATTGTTTTGAGGGAATCAATATTTAGTTAATTCAAAAAGTTTTTTTTTGCCCTACATAATTTTATTTACGTGATTCTCAGGATTTCAAAAATGGATTCTTTCAGTCCACTTATGGTGATTCTTAATGAAAACAAACTTACTGGACCTAATTATATTGACTGGAAATGTAATTTGGACATTGTTCTGACTGCTGAGGAGTACAAATATGTACTTGTTGTGGAATGCCCACCTAAGCCTGATGCTAACTCTGATGAAGTGGTCAAAGAGGCTTATAAGAAGTGGAAAAAGGCAGATGAGATGGCGCGGTGTTACATTCTGGCATCTATGTCAAATGTACTGCAACATCAGCATCAGGCCATGGCCACAGCTTATGACATGATGTTTAACCTCAAGGAACTCTTCGGACATCAGAGTAGAGCAGCTAGGCAGTTTGCTATGAAATGTTTGATGAATACAAAAATGGCTGATGGTACACCAGTAAGAGATCATGTTCTCAAGATGATGGGTCATCTGAATGAGATGGAGATCTTTGGAGCTAAAATCGATGGGGAAACCCAGGTCGATATCATTCTCGGGACTCTGCCTAAAAGTTTTGACAATTTCTGCCTTAATTACAACATGAACAAAAGGTTGTATAGTTTGGCAGAACTTGCAAAAGTGCTACAGGATTCTGAATCTCTCTTTAGGCAGAGTGGTCATGTTTTTGTTTCTGAAAAGGCTTCTACTTCTAAGCCAAAAGGCGGTAAGAAGAAGAATAACATTCAGAAACAGGCAAACTCAGCAAAGAAGGGCATGGGACCTCAAGGCGCGGTGAAAAAGTCGAAAGGCAAATGTTTCAAGTGCAAAGGGTCAGGACATTGGAAGACTGATTGTCCACTTCTCAAACAAGGGAACAAAGAAGGTATATCTCATTTACTAGTAGTTAAAACATGTTTAGCGGTGTTATCTACCGGCACCTGGTGTGTAGATACAGGAGCCACTAATCATGTCTGTAATACATTGCAGGGGTTACAGGAAACCAGACGGCTCAGTGATGGAAAGATATGCTTGTTCATAGGTGATGCTACAAAAGTATCGGTCGTTGCATTAGGAGATGTTACTTTATCTTTTGGTAGAAATAAGTCTTTGGCATTGAGATATTGTCTTTATGCACCTTCACTTAGAAGGAATTTATTTTTTGTTTCTATGTTAGTTAAGGATGGATATTCAGTTTATTTTAATGACAATATTGTTATTAGAAAGAATAAACATTTTATCTGTTCTGGTGCATTGGTTGATAATTTGTATGTCATTAATCCTATTTTGCCCATAATACAACTTATGGAAATGAATAATATGTCATCTAACTAAATAAGAGAAAAGAACCTTCTTGTATGAACCAAACATATCTTTGGCACTTACGATTGGGGCATATTAACCTAAGAAGGATTCAAAGACTGGCTGAAGATGGACCTTTGAGTTTATTGGAAGTGGAGGCACTACTAGTCTGTGAATCCTGCTTGGAAGGTAAAATGACGAAAAGGCCTTTTACGGCAAAGGGGTATAGGGCCAAAGATGTGTTAGAATTGGTTCATACTGATTTGCGTGGACCCATGACTATCCAAGCTAGAGGTGGCTTTGAATATTTTGTCACACTTATTGACGATTATTCAAGGTATGGATACATTTATTCGATGTGCCGTAAGTCTGAATGCTTTGAGAAATTCAAAGAATACAAGGCTGAAACGGAGAAACGTCATGGAAAATGTATCAAGTCATTACGATCAGATCGTGGTGGCGAGTACCTCTTTGGAGAGTTTAGGGATTATTTACCAGAGGCTGGGATTGTATCCCAATTGACTGCACCTGGAACGCCCCAACAGAATGGTGTAGCCGAAAGAAGGAGTAGAACTCTTATGGAGATGGTTAGATCAATGATGAGTTATTCGGATTTTCCAGATTCGTTTTGGGGATATGCCTTAGAGACTACAGCTTATATTTTGAACTTGGTTCCTTCTAAGTCAGTACCACTTACTCCCACAGAGCTGTGGATTAGGCGTAAGCCTAGTCTGAAACATATTCACATTTGGGGTCGTCCAGCACATGTGCTGAATGGGAAAGCAGATAAGTTGGAATCTCGTACAGAAGTACGCTTCTTTGTAGGCTATCCAAGAGGAACGAAAGGAGGTTTATTTTATAGTCCTAAGGATCATAAGGTCATTGTTAGCAGCAATGCCCGATTCTTAGAGGAAGACTATGTGATGAACCATAAACCCACAAGTAGAGTTATTCTAGAAGAACTGAGACGTGAGACACCAAGTACTTCAGTACCAACAGTACAAGAGGATGAACCACAAATAACTGCACAACGTGTCACAAATGTTACACCATAACCGATAGTGCCTCGTCGTAGTGGGAGGGTTGTGATACAACCTGATAGATATATGTTCTTGGGAGAGTCGTCAGACTTCGTCCCTAAGGAACAAGATTATGATCCCTGTACCTACAATGAAGCACTCCAAGATAAAGATGCAGAGTCTTGGCAAAAAGCAATGTTATCTGAAATAGAATCTATGGATTCTAATCAGGTCTGGGAGCTTATAGAACCACCCGTTGGTGTAAAAGCCATTGGATGCAAGTGGGTCTATAAGAGAAAAAGAGGATCAGACGGTAAGGTTGAAACCTTTAAAGCTCGACTTGTAGCAAAAGGTTTTACTCAAAGAGAGGGTATCGATTATGAGGAAACCTTTTCTCCTGTGGCCATGCTTAAGTCTATTCGGATTCTTTTATCTATTGCAGCTCATCTCGATTATGAGATTTGGCAAATGGATGTCAAGACAGCTTTCCTTAATGGAAGTCTTGAGGAAGACATCTATATGAAGCAACCAGACGGGTTCATTGAAAAGGGCCAGGAGCATCTTGTTTGTAAGCTCAAAAAGTCCATTTATGGACTTAAGCAAGCTTCCAGATCTTGGAACATCTATTTTGATCAGGTGATAAAATCCTATGGATTTGATCAATATCTGGATGAATCATGTGTATACAGAAAGTGTGACGGAAACGTGGTGGTGTTCCTAGTACTTTATGTGGATGACATCTTGCTCATTGGAAAGAATGTGAAGGTATTATCTGATATAAGGGTATGGTTATCCAGACAGTTTGATATGAAGGACTTGGGAGAAGTAGGTCACATCCTTGGGATCAAAGTTCTACGAGATCGTAAGAAAAGAATGTTGGGCTTATCCCAAGCATCCTATATCGATACTGTACTAACTCGTTTTAGTATGCAAAATTCTAAGAAAGGTTTCTTACCTTTTAGACATGGAATTGCTCTATCAAAGGAGCAGTGTCCGAGGACACCTAAAGAGATAGAGAATATGAAGGCAGTTCCTTATGCTTCAGCAGTAGGAAGCTTAATGTATGCAATGCTATGTACGAGACCAGACATCTGCTTTGTCGTAGGCATGGTCAGCAAATATAAGTCTAACCCAGGACAAGAGACTGGATTGCCGTAAAGCATATTTTGAAGTACCTGAAAAGGACTAAAGAGTATATGCTAGTTTACCAGGCAGATAGTTTAGTTCCCTTGGGGTATACAGACTCAGATTTTCAGTCAGATAGGGATTCAAGGAAATCTACCTCAGGTTATGTGTTTACATTGGAAGGTGGAGCCATTGTGTGGAGGAGTATCAAGCAAAAATGTATTGCTGATTCCACCATGGAAGCCGAGTATGTGGCAGCCTCTGAGGCAGCCAAAGAAGCGGTTTGGCTCAGAAACTTTCTGTTGGACTTGGATGTGGTACCTAGTTTGCCTAAGTCTATTACACTTTATTATGATAATAGTGGTGCAGTTGCAAACTCG
>JANAVB010010176.1:0-15000 GCA_029216955.1 Iris pallida | reverse complement strand
TTCGAGTAGTAAACGGTGCATCGGTTGCACGGGGGTAGATAAATTATGTATTGGTAAATTATGTCTGATTGGATAAAGTCTCATAGGAATTGTCGAGAATTGATTTGGCTTCACGATAGGATACAACATAGTTCGTAGTAACTGTCCCTCGTTGATGATCTTCAATTATCGAGCGCAGTTTCGGGGCAGATGACCCTAGAAGACTTGACCGCCAAATCAAGTGAATGTTGAAGTCCCATAGGATGACCCAATGAAGTCGCATAAGAAATTTCGTCGAGGATGAAGGATGATGTAGTGCATGTTGAGGATAGGTCTAAGCGATTTAGTATCGTATTTTGGAAGTTAGCGAGTAGCCTTCGACTAGATCGATGTGGTCAAGAAAATTTATGATCGATCGAATAAGTACGTAAGTAGACTTGGTTGGTCGACGACCGAACAGATGTTGAGGAACGTACTTAGCATAGGGATACGGTAAGGCGATTGCAAGAATTCTGCAATGTGCGAGAGTAACGAATAGTAGAACGACCCTAAGAGTTGTGTAGTAGATCAGTTTGAGTAACGGTTAGGCTATATTTATTGAGCGCACGATCTATATTACGAATCGAACTAGTTGGGATTAACTCGAATATTGAGTAAGGAATTCCTATCCGATCAAGAATCGGAGATAGGCGTATCGTAAGAGACCTTGGGTCGAAAAGATTGTTGACTTTGAGCATCCTAGACTCAAGTTAACCTCTTGTATCGGGAGAGATTAAGCATGATGTCTGGATAAGTTACCTAGCGGGGGTAGCCCCAGACGCGTTGTGTAGAAAATTTTGAGAACATGAATCGCGTTGGAATAGTTGCATATGATGCATAGTACGGATTGTAGGTAAAGGAAGTTTGGACATGTTGGACTTAGTCCATGTCATTGAGTCAAACTCGGGAATAGTTGAATATGGATTTGAGTTGTGCGAGAAATAGAAAACGGCTGGACGAATAGGCATTTTGGAGGATTGTTGCGATCGGATGCGCAATGACTTAATGCAATGCAAGTGTTAGATGGCCAGCGAGAAACTTATGGGATCGAAGTAACAGTTTTGAGTTAAGTTATATGCAAAAATGTCTGGGAGGATTATCGCATGTTATGGAATAATGCATACGAGAAGTATTTTTGGAATAGGCGCTATGATCTGACCAAGTCGAATATGGAATAGCTGGTGCTTGAGGATTTAAGTTGAGCCTGTTAGTTTGTCCCGATATCCTACAACTGAGCTTGGCTGAAATGCATATATTGGTGGAACGCCTAAAATATGTGTATGATCCAAACTAAGTTTTATGATTCAAACGAGAGCGGCACGAGATCGTGAAACGATCTAGCGAAACACTTGGTATAAGTGTTAGTTTCGGTTCAAGGACGAACCTTATTTTGAGTGGTATATTATGTAATGCCCCACTCTGCACGGTACATTAAGAGAGTCGTTGACTCGAAGAGTTGCGTTGACCCGATGAAAAATCGATGCGAATTGATGCAAAGCCTAAGTTCGGTTGAACAAAGTATTGACTTTGGTTGATCTAGTATGCAGGCTATACTTTTACGTTGGATTATAAAGTGTCGATATTTTTTGCCTTATTCAAAATGATGTCCGCAAAACCAAATCGTCGCTCAACAGATTATGGCATGGGTACGATAAGCCAAATCAGTCGAATAGTTCAACGGAATGGCTAAGTCAGAAGAGTTAGCCGTGCAACCAAGTTATTGAATCGAGCCACATCAGCTAAGCGAGATGACAAGGCATATCGGCTTAAGGTGGGTAGGTTCTTGACTCTCTCTCCCTACTCCTTCACGTCTAATAAAATATATCCTTGTATGCGTACGTTGCCATTAAGTTAGCGAGCGTGGCTCGAACGGTTAAAGGTCTTAGTATGTGTCGAACATTAAGATAGAATATTGAACAATTGAAGCGATGTACATCAAGTGAACGGGTCACGGTAGGGCGGTGATGGTAGAACATTGAAAGGCAATATCGAGATGTCCATCGCGTGCACAACTCCGAGAACATTGAACACTAGGCCTACAATACTAATTATGGCGTTAAGCGTGCCCTTGTACACAAAATCTATGAAATGACTAAGTAACTACGGAACTGCTTTTATGTGAATAACTTATGAATGGAACGTGTTGAGTATAAGTACGAAAAGTCTAAGTTGTTGGGCGTCGTGCATCAGTACAGATGTGTTGGAGTATAATGCCGATGCAACTAGAGAGAGACAACGGAATATGTTTATAGAACGTGAATATGTTTAGGGAACGTGAATATGTTTATGGAACGTGAGATTGGTCAGAATGATATGACTTGTTTGTTATGGCGCGTATTGCATGGTCAATAGACTCGGATGGCCCGTACACGGGTGCGGCTTCCCTCGAACGGTTACGACCGGGGCACCGGGACCGTTTGGCCTAGGAGGGAATTATGTATGGTATTTATGGTGCACATCATAAGGATGGGTTGCAACCGGCCAGTGTTGTAATAAGCTATGATATCAGAAAGTTTGGGATCCTTCAGATACTGGTCTAGCAACCCGTATTGGAGCGATCATAGGCTTACACAAAAGGATGCCAAGTCCATTACGGTACAAAATACCGTGACTTTCATATAGATAGGGCCAGTGGGCTGAGATTAGAGTTGGGTGCAGGCATTGGGCCTGCCACCCTTATGCATATGTCTAAGTATGGTTGGTTGGTTGCGTGAATTGGATGATTGGTTATGCATATTTCTAACGATTACAGGCTAAGCGAAATAAGATGGAAATGTAAACCCCCTATATTTCTACTACTATTTTTTATAAATTGGTAATTAATTTCTACTTCGTATTTGTACATCCCGTGTAAGTTCGTGTCCTCGTATTTGTACGTCACGTGCTAATATGCATTTGTCGGATTTGCTCGTCGAGTGCTAATATGTGCGAGGTACATATTTATAAAAAGTTTTTATTTATATAGAAGAGGCATAGTTTTCAAAATAAAATATTATAGATATTTTTAATTTGCTTAAAGTTGTAAAAAGCGTCACATTGGGATTTCCAAAATTTTACTTTATTTTACATTATAAAAGGTATCTATTTTATGGTACAAATATAACCGATAATTTAGAAGAAACTATTATTTTATGATTGTGAGCAAGTGACACGAAAGATATTTCATGTCCAAGTTGATTTTCGGGAATAAATCTAAACTATTTTATTTTTATAAAAATGTATTTCAAATAATTAAACATTATTGTGAATTTTCAAAATTAATTAATTATATTTAAAAAAGGATAATTTGGATTGCCTTTGATATACAGGTATAATTATTTATGGTGATTAAGATTTGATTTTATGGTTTTTAAATAAGTTTTAAACTAAGGATAAGGCTTATCAAGATTTAAATTGGAATTTATTTCATAGAATTAGTTTAGACGAATTTAAACTCAGTAGGGAATCTATCTATTGGAGGTTTAAGTCAGTTATATTCCTAATCTAACTAAGATTTCCTCCATCTATATATAGGGGAGCTATCACCATATTTTTTTTACCTCATCTAAAACCTACCATCAGCCAAAGCCGACAACCATGGCCCATACCACAACCATCTCAACCACCAGTATCGTGCATCATGTCTGTGACAACACGATCTTATTCCAGTAATTTTACAGTCATCTACGTCGACACCCCGGATACGACGACAATGATCACAGGACCTCCTCGTCTCATCGGAACCCAACCACCCACTTCTCCTTCCGACCGACTCCGCGACAGCTACCAACGCCATCATCCCCGCTCTTTCCGAAAACTCCCCCGCACCAGGGAACTCACCACCATCTGTCAAAAACTGGCCACCCTCACACACGTCGCTCCACCACCGGCGGCCAAGACTCAGCCATCGACCACCATCTTCGTCATCATCACCACCAACCACCATCAATCAAACGAAAAGAGGATTTTCTTACCTGCCCTGGCCGTGGCCACTCCGTGCTCCGTGGTGGGCTGTGCCATCCCGCCGTGTCAGAGTCGGGCCGCAACGTCGATCGTCCTCCGTGCGTAGCCCCGACTTCGTCGCCATCCTCCCCATTCGCCACACCAAAACCCCGTCGGGCCTCTTTCTCCGACAATCGGTGCTTCAACCTCCACCAGAGTGGCCCGCACCGCCTCATAGCGATGTGCCCCGTACCTCGACTTGAGCGCTGGAGCGCCCGTGCGCCATCCCAGCCGAGCCCGACAAACGACGTCTGTCGCGCCGGGATCCCTCCACCGAGACCTCTCCGGTGGTTGCCTTCCACCAGCATAGGCCTCCACCGGTTGACTCTCGCGGACGCCGTCCCATCCGCCAAGCGCCGTCCGGCACAGCACCGAAGCCGAACGCTGGAACCCCTTCATTAAGCTCCTGCTCCCCGGTGAGATTCCCTCCGCTGCCGACGCCGTGGCGACCTACCGCACCTCCACCGGAAGCTCCGCCTGCCGGCCTACTATCCTTCACGCTGGACCGTCGACGTCTGCCCTCCACCCTCCGGCTTCCCCGCTTCCTCCTTCCGCCTTCCTTTGTAAGTCATCTCCACCACCTCTTCTCTCGATCTCTTCCCTCACACACTCTCTCTCTATCCACTCCTTTCTTTCTTCCTTTCTTTTAAAAGACAACAAGTCATAAGTTGTCATAGTTAATATTAGTTTTATTATTATTATTATTACTATTATTATTATTATTATTATTATTATTATTGTTATTATTTCTATCAGAATTATTATTATTATTATAATTATTTGTTGTTTTATTAATATTATTATTTATATGTATATATATTTGACAAATATAGTTTTTGGTCTAAACAAGTTAGTAATATTTTTAAATAAGTTAACAAAAATATATTCTAGTTTGTGAAATATAGTTTCCACCTAAATCATGTTTTACAACTTAGAGTTTTTTACCCTAAAAAGTATTTTGACGAATAAGATGTAAATTCCAAATTATATACGTAAAATACATAACCTATAGATATTTTTTAGGATTATAAATAAATACTAGAAATAGTATAAATAATTTTTCTTCGCAAACTCGCACTATCTGTCCAACCTGATCGTGACTAATAGTGCCTACCTATTTTCTTGCGACTTTGGACCCCGTCTATCGACCTCGCCTATTGGACCAACATGACTTGTCGGATCATCGCACCACGCCAGGCTGACACACCAGACAAGATACCTTGCTATTATACTATTTATTTTCAGTTTACATTTTATTACATATCACTATTCATTTATTTCCAGTTCTTACAGTTCGTGATTTACTATCTGCTCAGTGATATTAGATTACTTGTTATTATCCTTTGATTTCATATGGACCTAGAGTTAAGGGACTATCGTTTGTAGTGGTCGCATATACCTTGACACAGTTGTACCATGAGGATGTGTGAAATGAGTGGCATGTAGAGGTCCTTGCGTGTTGGCTGATCTCCCGTAAGCATCCGTTAGGGCTAATTGCTGATAGAGGCGTGTAAGAAGACTTAGCAGTTAGTAGAGGTACATGATCGCGGATGTGACTTGACAAGTACATTGGGTGGGGAGAACAATACCTGACGTATGGGCTTCATTGAAATTCCCTGCTTACCTGTGCGCTCCTCCGGAGACGCAGGCTCCAAGTGCCCTCTGACATTTTCCAAAGCGTTATGGACGTACGCCCTTGCACATGATGCCCTCTGACGATCTTCGGACGTTACGGACTTGGGCCCCTGGTGCCCTATATGGGGACTACGCCGATCCTATTTACAGCCAGGGCTCATGCGTCGAATGATTGTTTCTCATCTGCATGACCACTTTAGTACGGTTAGGTTACCTTATTTATGTCTTTTCACTTTCTTTGATTGTGGCATATTTTATATTCAGTATTTATATGGCATATTGTTTATTGTATCTTGTTACGTCCCTCTGAGGACCTGGTGATTCCTCCAGGTGTGTCTTATGATTTCTGCAGGTGCTCTAGCTAAGGCCATGACTTTTGCTCTATTCTTCGGGATGTTGCTCTTGGATCGTCATCCCCTTCGCTCTACCAAATTACTTTCCTTGTATATTTCTTTCCTATTAAAATTTGTTGGTAGTGGATTTGTCTCCGCCCAACGATTGTATAGATGACAAATCCAAAGTTTCTTTTATATCATTATTTATCTTCGTGGATGAGATTTAGTGCCTTGGTTACTGCATTTTATAGCTTATGTATACATACGAGGGTTTCATATACTTTATATGTATACATCTGGCATGATTACGTTCTAGTCATTCTATTTTGGGACTGGGGCGTTACAGGAAACACTCACGATCACTATGCTTATGTTTATATTATGTCTAATTGTATCTGCTGCAGGAACACGGTATTGGACACATTTATAATAAGTTGCTATGCTTGAATATTGCCATGAAACTGACCCTAAGGCTAAATAGAAAGATCACCAAATAAGTTGCATGTTTTAAATGTACTTAGTAATGGTTGGGTGCGAGTGGGTCTTGATCAGTGCAGCGAGGATGAAAGCACTAATCCCCCACTAGTTTGCTTGCAGGTTCATGTTATGATTGGCTCGAGGCGGGGCTTGGCTTGGACGCGTCGAGGCATGGAGTCCTTAGCAGTCTCAAGAGGAGCTACCGCATTTGACGTTTGGATTTGCAACATGGAGATGTTCGGCCGAAGACTACTTGTTGGCTATAAAGAGGCATAATATATGGAAGAATGTAATCCTTTGTGAGCTAGAGAGATCATGAGCATTGTAGCCAGTTGGCATATTTAGTTGAGTTATTCAAGCCTTTGTAACCTCAGTTCATTCATCAATAAAAGAGATTCTCATTGTATACTATGTTTTCCTTCCACTGCTAATGTTATCAATTTGAGAAAAACTTATTTGAACCTGTTATCTTTGTACGCCCCGAACCGGAATCACCCAAATCATCGTCCTCGTAGGGGCGTGATGCCGCACGAGCCTAGAGTTGCGCTCGTGCAAGGCAAGATGACAAGTTCTCAAATGGTTATCTTTGAGTTGATATTAACAACGAAAGAAAAACAAAGTATATGAAATAATTCTCTATATTGATATTCGAAATGAGATTACAAAGGCTTTCGATAGCCAAACAATATATGCCATATTGGCTACAACACTCAGGTTCTCTCTTGTCCATAAAGGATTTTATCGTTCCATATATCATGCCTTCTATATCTCGGCCGCATCAATCATGTTGCATGTCCGAGCGTCAATGCGATCAGCACGCTTCAATACGCTTCGGCATTCCAAGCCTCAACGCGTTCAGGCGAAACTCCGCTGCGAATAGACCAATCCCTGAACCTGCGAGCAAACTAGTAGGGGATTAGTACTTTCGACCTTGCTTTACTGATCAAAGACCCACTTAACAAACCAACATTTAGTAATGTACTAATTCATACAAACATACAATTTAGTTCTCTTTCTATGTTCTCCTTAGGATGAGTTCATAGCATATTCGAAGACTGTAAGCATGTTATCATGGTAAGCATGTTATTCAATTTGCATAAGTAAACAGACAAGCAATCTCGTGTTGTTCCGTGGCACGACTTACCAATATCGAAGCACTTGCCCTTGCACCGACGCAAGGTGAATACTCCTATCAGCTTTTCCTGTCATGTTATAAGTGCTCACTATACAGATCTATATGTGCACGATATTAGTGTACTTTGCACTTTCGACCCAGGATCCGTCGATGCAGGATATGTGTATACCTTGCACTTCCAACCCATCACCCTTAACTATATGAAGGTTACTAGCTTTCTTGGCTAGAATGGACTTATATTTATCGAATCGAAACATAAGACGATGATCACTTTGTGCGGTTGCTAACCCAAACAATCAGAGGACCATCGAAATAATCGCAGCAAGTAGCTTATCACATTCACCAGAAGGTCGCTACCCGTCTAAATGAAGTACACCAACAATACCGTAAACGCAATCCCTCCTAGGTCGAACGGTCCCAGCGCCCTGGTGCGCCACGTTTGAGGGAATACCCGTGCACAGGCTTTTATATCTTTAAGTCCATTTGACCATGCAACGCATCTTATCTTTCATACAACCAAACAAGTTTGTCTATATCTATCTCAATTGGCACAACGCCCCAATGTTCTCAATGAATGCCCCGAAGGCCACGAACATTTCTAAGGCACCATGCCGCATCGACAGTTATGTCACATCCGTGCCACAACTGTTCTCCTCGTCGCAATGACATCGTCTTTTGTAAGTATTGTGCAGCTGCGCACATTCACCGTCTTTCTTTGCATCTTGCATTCAATGCACGCCTCGATGCCGTGTTTTTTGTTCTACGCCTTAGTATTCAACGCGTTATACTTATGTTCCATTATTCTGATTCATGCAACTGAGGCACGCCTCGATAGGCTATTCAATATTCTATCGCTCGTGCACCGAGGCACTCGTACCGATATAGTCTTTCAATATTCTAGCATGCTAACTCGTGCGCGGGGGCACGGAATGACTTATGCACTGGGGCACTCGTCGATACAATTATCCCATGTTCTTATGGCTTGTGCACCGAGGCGCTCGACATAGCGATATTCAATATTCCGTTGCGACTCGTACATTTGTTGTACGGTTCATTTCAATTGTTCTATCTAGTATTCGACACGCACTATGTTTGTCTCTCTATCGTGCCACGCCCGTGGCGTTGATCGGTTAACTCAGCTTATAAAGATATATATTTTACTTAGGTATGAAGGAGTAGGAAAGAGAGTCAATGTCCCCCACCTTTAGTCGATATTCCTTGTCGTTTTGCCGAGCCGATGCGGCTTGATTTCATAACTTCATTGCACAGCCCACTCTCCTGACTTAGCCATTTGAGCACTTCGTGCTTCATTGAATTATACGTCCGATTTGGCTTGCCGTGCCAAAGTCTCAGTCCGTCACAAGGCGACGATTTGCTTTCGCAGACCCCTTTCTGAATAAGGCAGAATGTCGACCTCTAATATTTTAGCGTAAATATATAGCCTACACATGAAACCAACTAAAGTTAATACTTGCATCGATTTGGACTTGCGCCTTGGTCGATTCGATTTCTTAGAATCTTCGAGCCGTCTTAACGCACTTATCCTTCAGGGCAACGCAGCCATCGCATCGATTCAACTCGATGCATACTTTGGGACAATGCAAATCTTCGTATCGACTTAGTTCGATGTGTTGCTCGGGATAACGTAACTCTCGTATCGATTCACATCGATACATTTCATTCGGTCAACGCGACTACGCGACTCTTCGAGTCAACGACTCAGCATAATGCACTGTGCGGAGCGGGGCATTACATAATATACCACTCAAAACAAGGTTCGTCCTCGAACCGAAACCAATACTAAATTTCTAAGGGTTTTACTAGATCGTTCCACGATCTCGTCTCACTATCATTTGGATCATACAACTTAGTTTGGAATCATACACATATTTTAGGCATCCCACCAATATATGTATTTTAACCAAGCTCAGTTGTAGGATATCAGAACAACGCTAAAATGTAACTTCTTATTCTCAATTACTTGCCATCTCGTACTCTCAATCGGACTTGGTTCCAGTAGTTTGTTCTCACAACTCTAGCACACATGCATATTGATACATACGCGATCGTCCAACAAAAGTCAAGGTACATGATGCGATTCAAAAAAATCGTATTTCTTATTTTGTAAGTTTCATCGGGACTATCAATTCTACGCAGTCGCGTCAAGCCGTCGCGCATCCGATCACAACGAGTCTCCGCAACGCCTTGCGTTCGACTTTGCTACCCAACTTATTTCTGAAGTTTCACTTCGTATCTTATACTCGACATGATTCCCTTTTGTTGACTTACAAAATCATCAACATTCAGGACTACGTCCGCTAGGTGACTTACCTAAACACCATACTTAAATTCTCCCGACGCAACTTTAAATTGACATTGCACAAAGGCCACAATCTATCCGACACAAAGTTTAATTCAAGTCGATGATGCTCAAGGCAATGATCGCCTTAGCACGAAAGCCTTACGATGCGTCTTACATTCGATTCTTACCGAGTAGGAAGTTTCTAGCCAAATTCTAAACCCGTTCGTCTTGCAACATCGAATATTAGTTTGAGTCACGCAAGCTCAATCGTAAGGTGAATTCGAATCTAATGACATGACTCGTAAGTTATTCCCTTATCGTTCTCTCTCGTGCATAGCACGATTTCGCAACCGCCTATCCGAATCACCAAGTCCGTTGGTGAATTTCTAGTTCGATCGTCGACCAACATAACCATTCAAGCATTCATCCGACGAATACTCAAAACCAGCTACATCATTCTCAATCGAAAATGGTTCCAATAATTTTCGATCGCCTAGACTTATCGTCAACATGCACCACACTATATTTGTTACCGATACAATTTCATATGCGATATCGCATAGGTCATCATACGGTCTGCAACATTCAATTTGATTTGGCGGTCAAGTCTTCTAGGGTCAGCTGCCCCGAAGCTACGCTCGATAATTGTGGATCATCACCGAATGACAGTTTACGACGAACCATGCTATATCTTATTTTGGAGCCAAATCACGTTCCGACGATTTTCTATGCAACTACCCAAATCTGTATATAACGATTTCTATCGTCGCAACTGATACGCAACTAGCCTCCGACTAACTCATGCACAACCGTCGATGATTCTACTATTCACAACGCATCTACTCGTACCGAGTTCAAGTCTATCTTTTTTGCGATTGACACACAGATGCTATACGCATCGAGCAATCGTCGATGACTTATAGTCTCGTCTTGATCAATCACAAGGTTCATGACCAACTAGTTCGTTCATCCTCGCATCATTATCTACAAAATTTTGATAGGCGACACTCTATTTTGTATTCTCATATCATGCTTACGTTTCTTACGTATCGATCTTGATACACCGTATCAATTTCGATAGTGTAAGGGTCAACTTTGAATCCGTTTCAACGTCAACTTAACTCGCATCGCATACATCCAAGTTCGCAACGAACTTTTCCATACGCATCAACTCGTTCTTCCGATTCGCCGTATTCTACATACCTTGATCGCGTAACTGAGTTACCGATTATCCAATATCGAACCTCAAGTCATACGATCTCGCACTCTAAGTTTTGCATATTTTTCAGTCATACTCAAATAAGTTTCGTCGTAATGTAACCAACTATCTTTTTGAAGAACAGATGGCAACTCTAGAGGGGGGTGAATAGAGTTTATATAGAAAATAACCAATTAAAAAATAACTCTTTCACGAATAATAGATAATCAGAGTAAAATACGAAATTAAATGGAGAGCGAAAGAGCATACGCAAACACAGCGATTTTAACCTGGTTTCCTCGTGGAGGACTAGTCCAGGCCTGAGAACTCTAGCTCAGGATTAAATCTACTATTTGTGAAATAGTAGTTTACAACCCGTGCCTTTTCTTCAGAAGAGCACGTCAACTTCTTACAGAGGATCGCAGTGGCGATTTGCTTGGAATTGTCCAAACGACTTCTTCAACTCTTGCACAAGAATCCTAACTGAGAGATGCTGAGCACTCGAGACTTTGGAGGCTTGTGGCTAGTAGATGGGAAGGGTATGGCTTATTTGAGCTATAAGAGAGAAGAGAAGAGATTGGATGATTTGAAAAGAGAGAATTCATGGCCTATTTATAGTGTTTTTGTAGGCAGAATTCGGCCAAATTTGGGTAGAAATTTCAAATATTTGGCCGTTGGACAACTAGCAACCAGCTAACCCTAAAATTAGGGATGCTGATTTCTAGGGGACAGAGTTCGGACCAACTCTGTGTGGAGGCAGAGTTCGGCCCGAACTCTGTCTCCAGAGCACAGAATGGTTCTAAGGGGACCATTGGGCAATTTCTGGTTTGGTGGAGCTTGGGATTATTGGGTAGGCTATAGTCTAAGTTTCAAGAGCTCAGTATAACTCAGATTACATCAGTCTAGACTCAATCAAAAGTGTAAAATACAGACTCAAATAACTGAGAAGCAGAGGCTGAGCTGTCATCTGTCTTGAGCTTAATGCAGACGTCATGTGTCGTATTGAATTATTACAGATATTATTTAGTCAATGTGGTCAATATTTGGTTGACTGTGACTTTGTGTCAACAATCTCCCCCATATTGATAATTGGCAAAATAATATGTATATTCAACATTCATACCTGGACACAGTTGATTATAGCAACATAGCTCCCCCATAATCGATGCCGAGCTAGAAATAATAGCTCCCCCGTAATCAGTGAATGGTGCTGAGCTAGAAGCAATAGCTCCCTAAATAATACATTGAACCTGTTGGCCTGATAAATAATATCTCCAAAAAGCACAAACAAGCACAGATATACGAAAGAAACAAATATAACCAGAATATAACCAGAATATACATAGTTCTCCCCCTTTTGGCATTTAGCAATAGACTGCAGATGAATGAATAGCATAGAAACTGCAGTATAGACAATTAATAGTGATGCAACCACACCAAGCAGAGAAGAAACAGTATATGAATAATCAAAATGAGTCACTAGCATAAAATATAAAACTACGATAAGCATGAATGTCATCACACAGAACCAAATGTCAAACACACAACCAGAGTTTTAGAACATCTAAGTACATAAATCCAAAAACAAACTAAATAACTAGAAATCAAAAAGCATCAACTAAGATCATCATCAGTAGTAGCAACAGATAGTAAATGCCATCTCCATCATGGAGCATGAGAAGGCCAGCAGAGTTGAGTGATCAGTGAATGAACGGCTGGGGTCCACAATAGCAGCATCCGGATCCAGGTAACGTATGACCCAGGGGTCGTCAATGCGATAACCAGCGCGACCAGGATCCCGCTCCATGGGAATGGCATAGAGGGGTGACGAGACATGAATACCGGATATCGTGCAGCGAGTTGCTGAGGGCACTCATCTGCAGGGTTCCGATAGTCCATCTGAGTCCAGCGATCGTCCTCCAATGAAACGATCTCTCAGTATGGTCTGGATGGAGTCAAGAGTAGCAGGAGGAGGTGGCGCATCCTGTCCAAGTGGAGGGGCGCGGGCTCCTCATCATCAGAATGCTCAGAAGGCTCAGGAGAAGCAACGACTGCCTGAAGACGTCGTGCCTTGGAAAGGAATGCAGGAGCAACAAGAAAGGACAAGCAAGAAGAGGTATATGGAATGCACGAAATACCATAGAAAGATATAAGGCATAAACCAAGGCTCGTGGTTTCTTCTACAGTTAATCATCCAGTCCATCGTGGTTCGTGAAGATTGAAAGAAACCAAAGTGGAGATGATATAAAGCTGAGATCTCAAAATATGTAACTTCATCGGTAGAACCTGCCTTGGTAAAATGGAATTAAAACAATCCGATGAAGGTCATAGAAGTAAGGATTTAGATATTTAGCCATAAGCTTGCGAGGACGAGTGTACGGAGTACATAAATCGTCCTTGAAGCTCTCAAGGGAAATTCGTCGGGAAAACGAACGACCGAGCATCAACAAGCTTTTCCCAAGAATTGGGCTCTTGAAGATCAAGATAGTCGGCTAAGTCAAAATAATCAAAGGAGATATCGATACCCCAACACGTGAATAGATGTGAGTATCATCAAAAGTCAAGTTGCAGTAAAACATCTGTATGGCACTGCGATAAATGACCGAAGTAGAAGTAACAAGTTCGTCAAGATATAGGTCATAAAAGTGTATCATAATGAGAGAAAAGTGAGAAGTCAATAGGGTGTCCCGCAAACACCGGACGTGTCCAAAAATCACTAAACCATGCATTAGACGCGTCTAATGATATAAACAGTCGGTCATCGTAGGTGTTTGGATCATGGACGAGAAGGGTTGAACAAAGGATGAGGTGGTGATTTTGTTCAAAGGGTTGCTTAACGGGAGGAGGAGCATTCGATGAGGAAGCACCCTCGAGCCGAATTCTCTTCCTACGGTTAAACAAGCGAGGAGCCATTTAAGAATAAATAGAGAACTTGAAATAGAGAGGAAGAAGGAGTTATACCTCAAATCAACAATGAACAGTGAAAGAGAATGAAGAAATAGCCCTTCTCCTTGATTTTGATGAGCAATGAAGCACTTTGGAGACAAAACTAGGGTTAGGGTTTGTGAAAATATGTTTGGAGAGGTGAAGGTGGTGGTAAGAATGAAGGAGAGAGATAAAAACCGAATATAAGAGTAGGGTTTTCTTTGGTCGCAGATCAGGACCGTAGGATCACAAATGATCAAACGGCTGTGGCTGTCCCCGATTCTGGAATATGGAACCGAATTCGGCCCGAACTCTGTTGGGGACAGAGTTCGGCCCGAGTTCTGGATCCTTGTTCCAGAACTGAAAAACAGGCCAGAAGATGGAAAAATGGCTAAGTATGGGAAATTAAGTAAGATATGAAAGAAAGAGCTTGAAAGATGCAATCAATATGAAAAATAGCAGGATGAAATTGAAAAATAGTGAATCAGCAGTAAGAAATCAAAACGAACCATATAATAAATAAGGAAATATATCATAATTCAATAGTTTGAAGTTGCCATGGGTTAGCTGCAGGGGCCGGATCCCAGCTAGCGGTAGTCCTGTGGACTAGTGCACCGTGTCGCTTAGGCTTTTACGCCTTGTTGTCAGAAGGGCCCTTTTGGCTTGTACCCATAGCAAGTTCATTGTAAGAGAATCATAATATAATCGATATTTACGCAGGTGAGTTTCAATTTATGACAGCTTCATCTAAAATTCCAAGTTCACGACAAAGGAAATTGAAGCGCTCTTCGGATAATGGCTTAGTAAAGAAGTCTGCTAGCTGATGATCAGTGTCAATAAACTCTAAGTTAATCGTGCCATTTTGCTGATGATCACAAAAAGTGGTGTCTAATTTTAATGTGTTTTGTGCGTGAGTGACAGATAGGGTTCTTAGTCAAGTTAATAGTACTAGTATGTCACAGAATATAGGAATGTGCATGAAAGATAAATTAAG
>JANAVB010010175.1:0-52026 GCA_029216955.1 Iris pallida | reverse complement strand
CTAGGTCAATATGCATCAAATAAAACAAAGCAACGAAAACGACTAACACAGTCGCTTGCACCCAAGTAAGACTTGGACGCGTAGTTTATAATATTGACAAGTAAAACAAATATGAAACAAAATAAATAAATGTTGAATAAATATACTGAACATTAAATATAGCAAGGTATCTTGCCTGGAGGTAGTGTGCATAAAATGGTAACGACCAATAACTCGAATCGTCAAGAAACAAGGAGCAGTGAAGGTCAACTCCCATAAAACGTCCTTGGATGCTGAAATAAACACCACGAACGTTTTCAGCATTAAAAAAATATCTAAAAATTCCTACCCAAAAGTTCAATTCTAAACACAAGGGCAAAATCATAATTTCGGGTCAAAACGAAGTCCGTCGTTGGACCCATTTTGTACCGAGAAGTGTGCCAGTACCTACGATCTCTAAATTCATCAAACTATATGTCTACAGGTCCAATTTGTCGATACGAATCCAAACGTATGTCCAAAGTTGAATTCCGGTGGGCTGTGCACAAATTTTCTCGTTGGATCGGGTCGTAGGCCCGCCAAATTGGCGTTCCGGTCGACCTTCTCAGAATCGAAGAAAACTTGGCACACAGGACTAGAAAAACAACATGGTCCTGTTGGCACAAGTTTTGTCTCGAGATGACGAACGTGCACGAATAATGGGCTAGTTTGCAAAGGGGCCGATACGGGGTATCTCGACTGATATGCCTTGATTTTGTCGCGCATGTACAACAAAATCGAGTTCCGTCAAATCCCACACGTCGACAACATCCATACGCGTCTTTCGATGCTCATGGGTTGTGACCACGTCATCCAGTTTGTCGGGGCGCACGGCGTATCGGAAATTTTTTCCAAAATTTATAGTTTTAAAAATGGGGTTTTCCTAATCTTTGAGAACTGATATAGGGATGAATTCATGGACAATTTCAAAAGTAAAAGCATCGTTGAGATGATGTTTAGGTTGACTTTAACACAGTTAAACTGGATTTGAGAAGTTTTGATTATTTAATCCAAAATCATCCTTCAAATGTTGGGTCTAGGACTTATTGTTCTGTCCTATTTGGGAAAATTCCTCATCGGTTTTTGGACAGATTTTGCATCGCATTCATCGCAAATCAAGTAAATATATTTGAAGAGTATCTACACGTTGGATTTTGTAGATTGAGAAATAGATAAACGAGAAGAGAACAACGGGGTATGGAAATTGGTACCTGTCTGGCGTTCTGCTGCTGCAGTTACTGCAGCGCGCGGCTGCTGTTGCTGTGCTCGTGCACGCGGCTACCTGTTTGGCCAACGATTCAAGGGTGGTGCCCGGCGGTGGTGGGCGCACATGGACGATACTTAGGCTGGGGTTTGGAGGATGTGCACGATTGGGTTATGGAGGTCGATCGAATTTTATCGAATTTACCCAAATATAAATGCACGATTTTAAACCTATTTAACTTAGATTTGAACCTGATTTAAAGTAAGGGTTTGATCTAATTCTCGTGTGGATTATATCAGGAGTGATATAGGAAAAGATTTGGATGAAGATTTAAATTTTTTTTTGGAAGGGATTTGATCTCATTGGCGACAGCATCCGTTCACAGAGTTATTCTCTGTTCTGGGCACGGGGACCTTTGGGGCACCTATCACGCGAGATTTAAACCATCTCGCGAGAAATTGACTTGGTTACCTTTTTCCCCCTTTATATATATATATATATATATATATATATATATATATATATATATATATATATATATATATATAATATTTATACTTAAAAGAAAAAAAAAAAATATATATATATATAGATATATATATATATATATATATAATATATAAATATATAATATATATATATATATATATATATATATATATATACTATATATATATATTATATATATATATATATTATAAAATATTTTATACTTAAAGAAAACATCAAATTCCAATATACTTCCCAAAAATCTCTTAACTCAAAATAACTTATAATATATATATATATATATATATATATATATATATATATATATATATATATATTGTAAAACATGTAGTATATTCTTACTTGCTACTAGTACTATCATAATCTAAATATAAGCTACTAAATTATTTTATAAGATTTAAAGTGACCTTTCGTCTCCATATCTGGAAGTGTTCGCCATCGAATTTCTCCAACTTGTTAAAGCCGGTATCGATGAGCGAAGCACGAGAATTATCCATCTTCTCAATAAAGCTTTGAGATTGTTAGTGCCGAGGCACAATTTTTGATGGAAAATTCTAAAACTGAAACAATTGTACAGACAACGTTTCAAATGCAACACCTTAAAGAAGATGTGCAACAGAAATCCTGGAGGATTCTGAATTACGAGGATCTAAAAAGATTCTACGTAATACACAAAAAATCTAAAGAGACTTTGTG
Organism: Iris pallida; assembly: GCA_029216955.1. Classification (NCBI taxonomy): domain Eukaryota; kingdom Viridiplantae; phylum Streptophyta; class Magnoliopsida; order Asparagales; family Iridaceae; genus Iris; species Iris pallida. The sequence continues at coordinate 49,598 of JANAVB010010175.1, read as the reverse complement.
CAAGCAACTATCGGCAGTAGAGCTTCTGAAAAGAAGTTACTGTAAAAGGCAACAGCAGCGATGACAGGCGAGAATGAGATGCTGGGGTGAATGAACCACCGTTGCTCAAAGCTTTATTCGCCCCACACGAGCACGAACAGCTTCCAGGAACCAGCAAGTTCACGAAGAACTTCTGGAACGCTCGTAAGTCAATATTTGAGACTTGAACGGGCTTCCTGGACTTAACAGACTCCCTCAACTCTCTTCTTGGTGCATCTTTCAAAGGAGGACAAGGGGCTCTATTTATAGAGTGGAGTTGAGACTTCACCTCTTCTCCTATCCGATGTGGGGCTAAAATACCAATACTCAAAAATAGAGTTTGATATTTTAGATCATCCCACAATCAGCATAGAAGTGTGCCAGTCCACGCCTACCCCCCGAACACTCCCGTGCATGCACGAGACATCCTGGAGTCCGTGTCCGAGTCCGAGTCCGCACAACAAAAATTAACTTGCATCCTTGTTGGATTTAATCCTTTTTTCTTCTAGGAAAATACTTCCACATGGCACAAACTTGTGCCCCACTACACCTTATGTGCACACCTCAACACAAGCAATGCATTATATTGAGATACTCACCATTTGGTGTAGCCGATGTGGGACTATCTTTTCTAGTCCAAAGGCAAAAACACCAACAATCCCCCACATATCTCAATATATGGGTTGAGCGTTCCCCACAGTGACTGCCCATCATGCATTAGGAGAGATGTCGCTACGACTTGAATCTTCCCGCATAGGTTAAATAACAGCATGATACAAGAATGGACTAAGCCTTGAATTCTGCACCATAACTGCAATTCTTCCTACTCACATAATGACATCAACTGTGCTTCTGGCTGCACATTGAGTCATGGTATGAAGCATTGCGCTTCTTTGCGGTGCTACGCCGCTATGACATGGCTTAAAGCCGAGGCTTTACCCCACCTGGGTACCTCATCGTAGTGTCATACTACTGTAGCATGAGGTCACAGGCCTCTTTGTAGTGCCAAACTACCCAGCATGAAGCCTTGCGCTTCCGTGCGGTGTTACGCCGCTATGACATGGCTCACAAAGCCGAGGCTTTACCCTACCGGGTACCTCTTCGTAGTGTCATGCCACTGTAACATGAGGACATCGTCCTCTTTGTAGTGCTGTCTACTTCTCTTTATTACGATTATCATACAACATTAGGCTACCTGCCTATTTGCGGTGCTACTCCGCTGTGACTTGGCTTGCAAAGCCGAGGCATTACCCCTACCTGGGAACCTCATGGTGGAGTCACCCCACGATAGCATGGAGTTACACTCCTTGTAGTGCTACGCTACCGTGCTTCCTGTAAAGCACTCCAGGCATTCACTCTGCCTGAGAACTCATTAAGGCATTTAAGCCAACCTTCCCACAGGATCCGTTTTTCGCAGAAAACAACAGTAGACAACAGTGGTTGTAGGTCCGTAACCTCTCCATGTCACAGAGGACAAGTATCCACCGTTCCTGATATTCTTCTGGTTAATAGTCCTCCCTTGAACCAAAAGCTAGATGCCTAGTAGATTTCTCTTTGAACTAATAGCACAAAACTTTATGGTAGGATTGTAACAACACAATATCAGAATGCCTTCAAGCCTATTTTACAAGCTGTGTCATCGACCAGCTGGCGCTTGAGGCCCTTGGTGAACGGATCCGCCAGGTTCTCCTGACTCTGAACATCAATCACTGCAATAACACCCCTCTTGATGAGATCGTGTATTGTCCTGTGCTTCAACCGCACAGTCCTCTTCTTTCCGTTGAAGAGGTCATTTGATGCTACTGCTGCTGCCGCCTGGTTGTCACAGTATATCGGTATTGCCGGTATCTGAGCCCCAACCACCGGAAGATCATACATGAGCTCCCGAAGCCACTCTGCTTCATCTGCAGCAGCATCCAATGCAAAGAATTCATATTCCATGGAGGAGCGAGATAACATAGTCTGCTTCTTCGACTTCCACGATATAGCAGCTCCGTCCATGGCGAATACGAATCCACCTGTAGAATACTCGCTCTCCATATCTGAACACCAGCTAGCATCACTGAAGCCTTCCACTACTGACGGATCTCCGCTGTAGAAAAGTGATATGTCTAAGTTTTCTTGAGATATCTCATAACACGATTCACAGCTTTCCAGTGCTCAACGCCTGGATTGCTAGTGAACCGACTCAGCATTCCCACTGCAAAAGCTATGTCAGGCCTTGTGGCAGTAGTAGCATACATCAAGCTTCCGATGACGCTAGCATACTCCAACTGCCTGACGCTTTCCCTCGAATTTGGCTCCAGCTTCTGATCACTCCGGTACGGTGTATCAATAAAAGGAAGATCCTGATACCCGTAGCGAGTGAGCATCTTCTCAATATAATGAGATTGTGACAGCGCTATTCCAGTGCCTGTCCGGATGATCTTGAGCCCCAAGATTACGTCGACATCCCCCAAGTCCTTCATACTGAACTTGGTCGAGAGGAATTTCTTTGTCTCTGTGACGCAGCTTAAATCCGTACCTAGGATTAGCATGTCGTCCACGTAAAGACATACGATTACTCCTCTTCCGTCAGCAAACTTCGTATAGACACACTTGTCTGTTTCACTGACCCTGTAGCCATTTGACCTTATCACCTTGTCAAACTTCTCATGCCACATTTTGGGAGCTTGTTTCAAACCATACAGAGACTTCATCAACTTGCAAACTTTGTCTTCCAGACCTCTGACGACAAAACCTTCTGGTTGTTGCATGTAGATCCTTCGGTCAGCTCGCCATTAAGGAATACCGTTTTCACATCCATCTGATGTATCTCCAGCTTGTGTATTGCTGCTAGAGGAATTAACAATCTGATGGTTGTCATCCGAGCTACTGGAGCATAAGTGTCAAAGTAGTCGATCCCCTGCTTCTGAGCAAACCCCTTGGCCACTAGCCTGGCCTTGAACTTGTCAATGGTTCCATCTGCTTTCATCTTCTTCTTGAAGATCCATTTGCATCCGATGGGTCTTGCTCCTTCTGGCAGGTCAACCAATACCCATGTGTTGTTGGAGGTGATTGAGTCAATCTCGTTGTCTATCACCTCCTTCCAGAATACAGCATCTCTGGTCTTCATCGCCTCATCATAGGTAAGCGGATCTGCTTCCACATGATAGGTGACGAAGTCATCTCCGAAGTCTTTCGGCCTCCTCGTTCGCTTAGTTGACGGCTCAGCGAGTTCTGGTTCAGCTGGTGTCTCCTTGACGACAGCTTCATCTTGGACTACTGGTTCATTAAAGACTTCTGTCTGCTTTGTACCCTCATCATTCTCCGGAAGATTCGCGAGAACAATATTCTTGTGTTTTGCAAACTTGTCTTCAAAGTATTCAGCATCGCGAGATTCGATGATATGGTTTGACTCGATATCAAGGAATCTCCGAGCATCACTCTTCTCGGCATACCCCAAGAAGATCGCCTTCGTAGTCCTTGTCCCCAGCTTCTGAATCTTCAGATCCGGGAGCTTCACATAAGCCAGACACCCCCACATTCGAATGACATTCAAGTTAGGTCTGACTTTGAACCAGAGTTCATGAGGAGTTATGTCGGAAGTTGCATATAGCACTCTGTTCAGAATGAACGTAGCCGTTAGTGCAGCTTCTCCCCAGTAGCACTTTGGAAGACCCGCAGTCAACAGCATGGAGTTCATCATCTCTGTCAACGTTCTGTTCTTCCTTTCTGCTACTCCGTTGGATTGAGGAGAGTACGGAGCCGTTGTCTCATTGATGATTCCATGTTCTTTGCAGAATGATAAGAATTCATGAGACTGATACTCCCTGCCTCGATCACTCCTTAACCTCTTGAGTTGTTGTCTAGTTTGCCGCTCAGCCTCGGCCCTGAACTCCTTGAACTTCTCGAATGCTTCGTCTTTAGACTTGAGCAAGTAGACGAAAGCATACTTTGAGAAGTCATCGATGAAAGTAATGAAATACTTCATCCCGACCTTTGTAGAGAATTGTTTGAAGTCACAGATATCTGAGTGAACCAACTCCAGAAGATCTGTGCTTCGATGGACCCTTTGAAAGGGTTTCCTTGTGATCTTCGTCTGAGCACATACTTCGCATTTCTTTACCTTACCCCCACACTTGGAGATAAGTCCTAGACTAGACATTCTGTTAATCCTTTTACAATGAACATGTCCTAGCCTATTATGCCACAACTCAAGAGAATAATCAGAAAAAGTGATTGCATTTATATTATCATGCTGGGTTACAACAAGCTGAATCTTGTACATTCCTTCAGTTTGGAAAGCTTTCCCGAAGAATGTACCCTTCTTGGACATCACCAACTGGCCAGCATTGATGTCCATCCTCAAGCCTGCATTGTAGAGCAGACTTCCAGAGATCAGGTTCTTAGCAATTACTGGAACATGCTTCACACCTTGAAGCGACAGAGTGTTCCCCGATGTGAGTTTCAGCTCCACCGTCCCGATCCCCAGTACTTCAGCTTGTGCCTGGTTTGCCATTATGACCTTCTCTGAAGTTGGCTCATAAGAGACGAACCAGTCTTTGTCTGAACAGACATGGCAGGTCGCACCAGTGTCTATCCACCAGTCCAAGTCAGCCCCCACAGTTGCAACCTGTGCTATCATGGCAACTAGATTAGTAATCATAAAAACCTTACTAGGCACACCTTGTTCTTTGGGCTTGGACTTGCATTCGGATTTGTAGTGGCCCTTCTTGCCACAATTGAAGCAAGTCACATGGGACTTGGACTTCTGCTGCTTGAAAGCAGGACCCTTCACTTTCAGATTCGTGAAGTCCTTCTTTTTGCGATGAGAAGCAGCCTGCTTCCCCTGGTACTCTCTGGTTTGGACCAGATTTGCCTTCGCCAGTTGTTTGGACAGAGTATCCATCTTCTGTTGAGAGCGCATCTCATCCTCAACATGGATCTCTTGCAAGAAATCTTCCAAGCTAATTTCCATCTTCTTTCGATGCATCCTTGCATAGAAGTTGCTTCATTCTGTAGGAAGTTTCGCGACGATCCCTCCAACGACAAACTTGTCGACGAGGGGCATGTTCTCGTCTTCTAGTTTCTGACGCAACTTCAGAAACTCCTTCACTTGGGGAAGCATCGCCTTTTCGTCTTCGAAGGTCCACTTGTGGTATTTTTCTACCATGAAGATCTTGGACCGGTTCTCTTCATCTTCATAGAGCTTTCCCAAGGAGTCGCATATCTCTTTGGCAGATGTCTTCTTGGAGTAGGACTCTGCCAGAGAGTCTTCCATGGAATTGAGTATCAGTAGTTTGCATATACTGTTTTCTCTCTTCCACTTTGCTTGCTTGGTCGTAGCAGCGGCCACAGCCGCAGCAGATCCAGTGGTTGGAACGATCGGTTCTTCTTCTGACAGCACGTGATCAACATTCACGAGTTGAAGATTTAAAGTGACCTTTCGTCTCCATATCTGGAAGTGTTCGCCATCGAATTTCTCCAACTTGTTAAAGCCGGTATCGATGAGCGAAGCACGAGAATTATCCATCTTCTCAATAAAGCTTTGAGATTGTTAGTGCCGAGGCACAATTTTCGATGGAAAATTCTGAAACTGAAACAATTGTACAGACAACGTTTCAAATGCAACACCTTAAAGAAGATGTGCAACAGAAATCCTGGAGTATTCTGAATTACGGGGATCTAAAAAGATTCTACGTAATACACAAAAAATCTAAAGAGACTTTGTGCAAGCAACTATCGGCAGTAGAGCTTCTAAAAAGAAGTTACTGTAAAAGGCAACAGCAGCGATGACAGGCGAGAATGAGATGCTGGGGTGAATGAACCACCGTTGCTCAAAGCTTTATTCGCCCCACACGAGCACGAACAGCTTCCAGGAACCAACAAGTTCACGAAGAACTTCTGGAACGCTCGTAAGTCAATATTTGAGACTTGAACGGGCTTCCTGGACTTAACAGACTCCCTCAACTCTCTTCTTGGTGCATCTTTCAAAGGAGGCCAAGGGGCTCTATTTATAGAGTAGAGTTGAGACTTCACCTCTTCTCCTATCCGATGTGGGACTAAAATACCAATACTCAAAAATAGAGTTTGATATTTTAGATCATCCCACAATTAGCATAGAAGTGTGCCAGTCCACGCCTACCCCCCGAACACTCCCGTGCATGCACGAGACATCCTGGAGTCCGTGTCCGAGTCCGCACAACAAAAATTAACTTGCATCCTTGTTGGATTTAATCCTTTTTCCTTCTAGGAAAATACTTCCACATGGCACAAACTTGTGCCCCACTACACCTCATGTGCACACCTCAACACAAGCAATGCATTATATTGAGATACTCACCATTTGGTGTAGCCGATGTGGGACTATCTTTTCTAGTCCAAAGGCAAAAACACCAACAAGGAGAGCGGATGATTGCTTGGAGGTTCTTCCCAGCACGTCGGTGGCGGGTATGGCCGATGCAGGAAAGTTGTTCCATGTGCGAGACAAATGACATTGTCGAATATCGACTCACGTAATGTGACAGTGACCCAGCAACTCAGCTATGGGCGACTGGCCATGGGAGCACACGTGTGATCGGCGCGCGAGACAGACGAGGCCACATGCTAGCTTATGGGAGAGGTCGATGAGCTCCTCCGTCGGTTGATCATTGCTCGACAAGGCGAGGCGTCGGCCACAAATAAGGGATCGAGATTGGACGACTGTAGGTGTGAGATGGTGTACTGGTGGGAGGTGTAAGTGGCTTGCATCCATGGAGAAGCAATGGATATGTTGTTCCATTGGAGAAGAAAATGAAAAATATGAGATGCGGGAAGAACTTGTTTCTACGGCTAGGGTTAGGTACTGTAGGTTATATAGGAAGTTACAGGATGGGTGGGCTAACTAGATAGACTTAAGCTTGCTTGGTGGGCGGGCTTGTTGGGTTGGCTAATCTAAATACTTAACCCCTACTTTAGTCTCTTTCTCTATTTGTAACTTATATTTATATATAAATAATATGGATGACAGATTATGGATATATAATACCTAGGATTTCTGTGTTATTATCAAGCTAATCTAATTATTCTGCTATCACTTATATGTAACTATCAATATATATAAGCTTCAGTGGCCCAATAGAATATATTTGCTTATGTATATAAAAAAAAGTACTTAGTAACCCAACTTAGTCAAATATTAACAGAGTTAGAACTTCCACATAATACTTTAGTAAATGAATAAAATAATACAATTTTTTTGGGGGAGGGAGTTTACACAGCCATAGTAAATGCTTGTCCATGCCTTTGACTATTCGTCTCCTATCCAGCCTGACTAACTTATGCTGATTGGTCTGCTAGGGGTGATTCTCTAGGATATCCTCCATGTGATGGTTGATTGGGCTCTGCTATTGGTCTTGGTACTGCGGGTCCTTGCATCCGTTGTTGTACTGCCTTTAGCTGTTCTGTATAGTCTCGAGCCTGGTGATGATTGGAGCCACAAATCATGCATTGCCCTAATCTGCGACGACAATCCTTCATAATACGACCCTTCCTATGACAGAAGTGACATGTAAGGAGCTCATTGATTAGATAGGGTGATGCCCTTGATTGTTGTTGTGCCATAGAGTGTCTGATTGGTCCACCCTAGATAAGGCTACTTGGCTCAGTCGCTCGAATAGGGCATCTCTGAGCCTGTTGTACCTCCTTGTAAATGAGTTCCTCGCTTCTAGTTTCTTCTAATACTGCAGCATGAGAGATTCTAGACTACACAGTTGTATGCTTCTTGAGCTCTGGTGACAGTCCTTGGTGAAATATCTTGGCCTTCTCTCGCTCAGTAAGAATCAGTGTCACACTGAATCTGCTTAGTCGACTAAATTTTGCATCGTACTCGTCTACGGTCATATTTCCTTGCTTGAGATGAATGAACTGATCATAGAGGACATCACGTACATGGATAGAAAAGAACCTCTCATTAAAGAGTTGGTAGAAATCTTCCCAAGTCTGATTGGTTCCCAAACGAATTTCTTCGGCTTTCCACCATTGATGGGCATTAATCTTCGAAGAGTAAGTCCACTGCTGTCATCCAATCGTTTGTTGGCAACTGGGACACCTTCAGTAGCTTCTCCGTACTGATAAGCCACACGGAGACCTCTAGTGTTTTCTCGGTACCTCTGAAGGGCTTGGGGTCATATCCATGAAGTTCTTGATAGAGCCCTCACAAGGATATAGAGCTGGTGCTGGTACCGGTGCCGTAGGTGGAGGTTGGGGTCTAGTCAGTGCTTCTATCATGCTCTGCCTTATCAGCTCAGCCTGTTGCCATTGAGTATGCATCATGGAGGACATGAACTGGGTAGTAGGGTTTCCATCCGTTGGTGGTGGAGGCATTTGTGGTTCGGACTGAGGTGGATATTGCTAAGTGAATGGTGGTGGGGGTGGTACTACGGTAGTCTGCCCAGTCTGGCTGACTAGTGGCACTTGGGTCTCCTACTGTACCGTCGACGGAGTCATGGTAGTCTGCTGCTATCCTAGCTGGTATAGGATCACTGGGGTCATTAGTAGGGCCTGCTCCTCTTAAATGGCTGCATCACGAGATGTGACAGCCAAGGTACAAATGCGTCCGCTTCAAGGTTCATATTGCTGACACAAGAGTAAGGTTACGTTAGAACATATTCAAGCATTAAGCAATTTTAAACAATCAAAGTGGTGTTCGAGAGAGTTTGAAGTCAAAGGAGGTACTAAGTTTGTGGATGAAATACTATTCCTATTCCTAGATGCAAGATTGCTGGGCATAGTCATGTAACCCAATAATATTTTCTTGACCTGCATGGGCCACCACAAAAACATGTAACGTCCCAGTCCCAAAATACTTAGGACTAAGTATGTAGACATGCCAGCTGCAAATCTATGAAGAATACCCCAATATATGGAATCCTCGTACGTATACATAAGCTGTAAGAAACAATAATCATAGGCCACATCACAGAATAACTATATCTCATCCATAGAACACAAGTATAGCAAAGTCCAAATTGAATATAAATAAAGAGTCAAAGATGTAGCCGGGTGGAGACATATCCACTACCAAACAACTACGAAAGAATCTCAGATAAATAGAGTCCCACCTCCTTAAATAAAAATAAAAGAAACTAGAAGAAGATGTCCACTACAAGTCTCAAATCATGGCTAAAGAAGTAAATCTCGGAAGGCTCCTCATCGTCTGCGAAGGAAGGATCGAGTGTAGAACCGTACACCTGGGGAAAGTCCTGATCACCTAAGCCTGGAGAGATCACCAGGTCCTCAAAGGGATGTTAAAAGATATAGGAAGAACATGCTATATAAATTGTAGTAATATATAGATAAATGTGCAAAGGACTGACATAGTAATTAAACATGCAAAGGGTGTCCCTAAACATCTATGTGCAATTTAGATGACATCTCGATGTATGGGCAGGTAAAGGCCGACTCCCCCTGACTATCTCACAACACACAATACCTACAAGTCAAGTACCAATGCTATCAGCTGGCATAACTCGAGGCTAGCGGCCCACGTGATCCATCAGTCCACATAGCTCGAGGCTAGTGACCGCCGCGACACGACTACCATAGTACGCAGTTACTGCGACTTTTGGGTTGGGTAGCCCATACATCTAACTGTCATCTCCCTCCCGAATGTCACTGACCAAGTCGTATTTATGACTTGTCCAGTTTGTAACTGTATGAATCTCTAACACCCTAGTCATAGCAGTTACGTTCTAACCGTCACATGTCCTATACGTATCGATGGTAAATCGAATACGCGAGATCATGTCCTATATGAGGCTCCATGGGACACATGCAACATAGTCAAAGAATATATAAAGATATCCCACAATCATGAGATAGTTTACTAAAACTAGGTCAATATGCATCAAATAAAATAAAGCAACGGAAACGACTAACACAGTCGCTTGCACCCAAGTATGACTTGGACGCGCAGTTTATAATAATGAAAAGTAAAACAAATATAAAACAAGATAAATAAATAATGAAAATAAATATATTGAACAATAAATATAGCAAGGCATCGTGTCTGAGGTAGTGTGCAGAAAATGGTAACGGCCAATAACTCGAATCGTCATGAAACAAGGAGTAGTGAAGGTCAACTCCCAGCAAATGTCCTCGGATGCTGAAATAAACACCACAAACATTTTTGGCATAATATAAATGTCTAAAAAAGCTTACCCAAAAGTCCAATTCTAGACATGGGGGCAAAATCGTAATTTCGGGTCAAAACGATGTCTGTCGTTGGACCCGTTTTGTACCGAGAAGTGTGCCAGTACCTACGATCTCTAAAGTCATCAAACTGTATGTCTACAGGTCCGATTTGTCGATACGAATCCAACTGTATATCCAAAGTTGGATTCTGGTGGACTGTGCACAAGTTCGCTCGTTGTATCGGGTCGTGGCCCACCAAATTAGCGTTCCGGTCGACCTTCTCAAAAATTGGACCAAACATGGCACACAGGACCATAAAAATGACATGGTCATGTTGGCGCAAGTTTCGTCTCGAGATGACGAACGTGCACGATGTTATGGGCTAGTATGCAAAGGGGCCGATACGGGGTATCTCGACAGACACGCCTCGATTTCGTTGCGCACACACAATGAAATCGAGTTCCGTCGAATCCCACACGTCGAAAACATCCATACGCGTCTTTTGATGCTCATGGGTTGCGACCACATGGCCCGATTTGTTGGGGCGCACGGCGTATCGGGAATTTTTTCCAAAATTTATAGTTTTAGAAACAGGTTTTTCCTAATCTTTGAGAACTGATACAGGGATAAATTCATGGAGAATTTCAAAAGTAAAAGCGTCATTGCGATGATGTTTAGGTTGGCTTTATCACTGTTAAACTGGAATTGAGAAGTTTTGATTATTTAATCAAAAATCTTCCTTCAAATGTTGGGTCTGGGACTCATTGTTCTGTCCTGTTTGGGAAAATTCCTGATCAGTTTTGGAACCAATTTTGCGTCATGTTCATCGCGAATCAAGTAAATATACTTGAAGAGTATCGTAGGTGGTTAAGTTATCTACACGTAGGATTTTGTGAATTGAGAAATAGATAAACGAGGAGAGAACAACGGGGTATGGAAGTTGGTACCAGCCTGGCGTTTTGCTGTTGCTACAGTTATATTAGCGCACGACTGCTGTTGCTGTGCCTATGCGTGCGGCTACCTGGTCGACCGACAATCCAAGGGTGGCACCCGGCGGTGGTGGATGTGCGCGATTGGGTTATAGAGGTCGATCGAATTTTATCAAATTTACCCAAATATATATATGCATGGCTTTAAACCTATTTAACTTAGATTTAAACCTGATTTAAAGTGAGGTATGGGAAAAGATTTTGATGATGATTTAAATTTTTGGAAGTGATTTGATCTTATTGGCGACAACATCCGTTCACAGAGTTATTCTCTGTTCTAGGCGCGGGGTCCTTTTGGGCACCTATCTTGCGAGATTTAAACCATCTCTCAAGAAATTGACTTTGTTTACCTTTTTCCCCCTTTTATACAGTAACTATATAAGTATATTTATATATGAATATTTATAATTTATTTATACTTAAAAGAAAACATAAAATTCCAATATACTTCTAAAAATCTCTTAACTCAAAAATAACTTATAATTTATATAAATATTTTTTTGTAAAACTTGTAGTATATACTTACTTGCGAGTAGTACTGTCATAATCTAAATATAAGCTACTAAATTATTTTATAGAATATTTCAATTATAATAGCAATAATTAAAAATGAAAATAATAAAATTTCCTAAATTATCTAAAACTCAAAATTATTCAATAAAGAGTTTTAGTACAAAATATTATACCAATTTCCTGAATGTACATATAAGGTAGCAATACTTGCTACCTTTATCAACAACCTAATCCTAATTTAAAGTCAAGCTTCCTTTAAAAAAAATAAAAATACTGCAAATTATATAATAAAAGAAAACTAAATTTTTAGGGAGGTGCGTATCGGGACACGTTGAGATACGCTCATGATACGCACCCAATTGGATCCATACTCGACCTGAAGTATACCCACGTGTTCTAAATCATATTTAGGACTTAACAAACCTACTCACAAACCCTAGAAATGACATTCTCAGATTTTCCCCAAAATGGCTCAAAATACAAAAGGAAAAGTCTCCAAATGGGTGAAGAAGAGTCAAAACTCCTCCCCAAGGGTAGCCCTAATGCAACGGGGTTCTTGTTTGATGCTTCTACACTATTTAACACAACTTAAAGGAGTGTAAGCGCATATTACCTATTGGGAGATGGATTCCCAATGAAATGGCTCTAAGATCCAAAAGCTTCAAAAGTCAAAGTGCTCCTTTCTCCAATGCCTTACTCCTAGAGTCTTCTATCCTCCAAGGGGAAGAGAATGTGATTAATTTGGGCTGATTTGGAGAAGTTTTTAGTGGTAGAAAAAATTGTGGGAAAGCTTCTAAATTAGGTTTAGGTTTGAATGGAGGGAGGAGGAAGAAGAAGATGGTCTTTTTAAATGGGATGGGGTGGCCGGCCACTTAGGTTTGGTTAATGGGAAAAGTCCACTAAACCCTTCTCATTAGTCTTCACAAGATTAGAGAAAGGGCCACACTCCCTAATAAGTATTTAGCCTAACTTTCTAATTAGTCTTGCTAGTTTAACTAAAGGCTAATTAAAGTCTAACAAAAATGGGTTTGATGATTGTCTAGTCTCATTATTTAGGTCCACTAGGGTCATGACTAGTCATCTAGTCCACTTAATTAATATAGCACCATAGTTACTTATGTATAATACATCACTTGCATAATTAAATAATTGATATGTTATAAACTAGATACATAAAACACAAAGTCTAAAATATCCCTATTTCTAGAATGTGGTAGTGACATGTGTACCCCCCTTAAAATAATTTTGTTCTCGAAATTAAAAAGGCAAAACTAGGACATGAATGAAAATGATAGAAAGAACCATACCTCAAGGCTCGAAAATATATGGGCATCGCTCGCGCATTTCATCCTCCCTCTCCCAGTTTGACTCACCTAGAGAGTGATGCCTCTACGCAACGCGAACTAGGGGAATGGTCTGGTTCTGTAACACCTTCTCCCGACGATCCAAAATCTCCCCTGGCTGCTCTGGATAGTTGAGAGTAGGACTCACCTCGATCTCTGAGTGATCTAGTACGTGATTGGGATCCGCTAGTACCATCTCAACTTCGACACATGAACATGTTGTGAACTCCTTCGAGTACAGGTGGCAAGTCTAGCCTATAAGCCACGACACCGACCCTCTTCCGAATGACGAAAGGTCCGATAAAACGTGGACTAAGCTTCCCACCTCCACCAAAGCGAATAGTGCCCCGTGTCAGAGGTATCCTCAGAAACACCAGATTACCAACCTAGCACAAACAAGGTCTCACACTTAATCTATAACCATCAATCACAAGGAAACAAGGGCACAAAATCAAAAGAATCTAAAACCTAAAATCTAGGCTATACCTCAAACTTAAAGGTCTCCGGTGGCTATCGCCCCAATGCCGATGTCTATCCTGCGCCACTCGAAGTTGATCCCTGATGAGTTTCACCTTCTCAGTTGCATCCACAACCATCTCAGGTCTCAATAATGGTCTCTCTTCAACGTCATCCCAAGACAAGGGAGTACGATACCTCTGCCCGTACAAAGCCTCGAATAGTGCATCTCAATACTGGCCTGAAAGCTGTTATTGTAGGCAAACTCAACCAAGTGCAGATGATCCTTCCAAGAGCCACTAAAATCTAAAACACATGTACGAAGCATATCCTCGAAAGTCTAAATAGTCCTCTACGACTGTCAATCTATTTGAGGGTGGTAAGCGGTACTAAACTTGAGCTGAGTGCCCAAGCTAGCATGTAAACTCTGCCTAAAATGGAAAGTGAAACGACTATCCCGATCCGAGACTATGCTCACAGGAACTCCATGCAGCCTGACTATCTGCCTCACGTACATGTCTGCTAGCCTCTTCGTAGACAAGCCCACCTTGAATGGCAAAAACGGGGTTGATTTGGTGAACCTGTCAACGATGGCCCAAATCGCATCTTTTCCTGCTGGTTACATGGTAATCCTGACACAAAATCTATGGTGATGTGTTCCCACTTCCACTCTGTAATAGGTAATGGCTGCAACAATCCTCCTGGCCTCTACCTCTCTGCTTCATCTGCTGGCATACTAAGCATCTGGCTACGAACCTTCCACTTGTACCATACCACTAAACATGCTCTCTTATATCCATATACATCTAGTTGGCACCTGGATGCATAGAATACTGAGAATGATGTGCTTTCTACATCACTTGCTCCTGAAGCTCTCCATTGGGCACACTCAATCTAGTATCGTGCCTCAACATCCCATCCTATGTGATAACAAACTCATCCAAAAGTCCTGCCTAAACCTGCACCCTGATACTCCTCAGAGCCACATCCTCGAACTGAGTCAGCTTAATTTGGTCCATCAAATCTGACTGTATCTGCAGTCCGCACATCTGCATCTCAACTCCAGGTACTATCACCTCGATCCCCAAACCCTCAAGATCTGCCAGTAAATAATGGTATGTCGTCAAGCACATAGCTATCGGATACCTACTCAAGGCATTGGCAACTACGTTGGCCTTTCCGGGATGATACTGCAACGAAATGTCGAAGTCCTTCATCAACTCCAACCATCACCTCTGTCTCATGTTCAACTCTTTTTATGTAAACACATAGTTCAAGCTTTTGTGGTATGTAAAGATATCCACACGCTCTCCGTAAAAATAGTGTTTCCACAACTTCAGAACGAAGATGACCGCCGCCAACTCCAAATGGTGGGTAGGGTGGTTCTTCTCATGAAGACGTAATTGCCTGGAAGCATAGGCAATCACCTTCCCATTTTGCTGCAAGACACAACCTAAACCCTTCCCCGTGGGATCACTATAGATAGTAAAACCACCTGTCCCTGATGGCAATGTCAACACTCGAGCTATCGTCAACCTCTTCTTCAACTCATCAAAGGCGACCTGAAACTCATCTGTCCAGACAAACTCCATGTCCTTCTGGGCCAGCCTAGTCAACGGCTCTGCGATTCAGAAAAAATCCTGAACGAACCTCCTGTAGTAGCCTGCCAATCCATGGAAACTCCCGATCTATGCAACTAAACTCAGAGTAGTCCATGCCTCAACTGTCGTGACTTTTTTCGGGTCGACTGAGATCCCCTATCCTGTCACAACATGACCCAGGAACTGAACCCGATCAAGGAAGAACTCGCACTTCAAAAGCTTGTCATAAAGCTCCTCCTTCCTGAGAGTCTCCAGAACTATCCTCAGATGCTCCTTATGCTCCCCTGGAGTCTTTAAATAAACCAGGATATCATCAATGAACACCACCACAAACTTGTCTAAATACTGGTAGAACACTTTGTTCATCAGGTTCATGAATACTATCGGGGCATTGGTCAACCCAACGGCATAACCATGAACTCAAACTGTCCATACCGAGTCCGAAATGCTATCTTCGGAATATCCTCCTTCTTTACCTTTACCTGGTAGTAGCCTGACCTCAGATCAATCTTGGAGAATACCTTTGCTCCGCTTAACTGATCGAAAGATCATCTATCCTCGGTAACAGGTATTCGTTCTTGATGGTGAGGTTGTTGAGAGCTCTTTAGTCGATATACATGCGTACCGACCCATCCTCTTTGGCACAAAAAGTACCGGAGCACCCCATGATGAAGAACTAGATCAGATGAAGCCTTTATCTTGCAACTCATCCACCTGCTTCTTCAACTCTACCATCTCACTGTTGTTAACTTTATAGACGTGCTGAGATATCGGCTCTGCGCCTGGCACCAAATCTATAGAGAACTCAACATCTCTGTCCGGAGGCAACCCTGGCAACTCCTCCGGGAAAACATCCATGAACTCAGCTATCAACGGATGTGGTAATCTCTGCTCCTCAACCAAGGCTCCACAGAAAACTCCCTCGCTCTGCTCTGTCTCTCCTCTAGCAAACTCTTGCTCTCCTGGCGATCTGAACAGCACTCTGCCTCCACGACAATCTATACTAGCATAGTGCCTACTCAACCAATCCATTCCGTGTACAATGTCGTAACTTATAAGTGGCATTACGAGTAAGCACACATCCAACTCCTGGCCTCCCAAGATAACTCTCTGATCCTTGCAAACATTAATGACTGGGATGATACCACCCCCGGTCGTGATCTTACAAGTTCGTGGCAAAGATGTGTCTAATAGCAAAACATACAGACACAAAACTATGGAAAGCCCCGGAATCAAATAAATCAAATGCTGGAATGGAATCAAGATGGACGGAACTTGAGATCACATCATCGACTAGCTTGGTCTCTTCAACTGTAATGGCAAAAACTTGCCCCTGTTGGCCTCCTCTGTGCTGCTGCTAATGTTGAACAAACCTCTGTTGCTGAGTCTGTAAAGGCGATCCTCTCTGCTGGCCCGCCAGTGCCCTAGCTGGTCCTTCCTGGACTGGATCTCTACCCTGAGCCATACGAGTGGAAGTTATGGGACAACCCCTCAACTAATGCTCGACTTAACTACACAATAGACACTTGCCTAACCTCTTCCTGCAGACATCCCAACCGTTCCATGGCTTCTTACAGAAGGGGCAAGTGAGTCTTCTGTTCCTGCCTCGGTGTTTGATGTTGATCTTGTCTCTGCTGCTGGTGTCTTGCTGGAAAGGAGCACGACCCTGGCCCTGATGCTGCTGCTGGAACGACCTCTGCTGCTTGATATGGGCCTCTTTATGGGGCTTGCACTACCACTCTCTCCAAAAACATCTGTATCCCTCTTGGACATAAGCTCCAAGTCATCCTCTGCCCTCAGAGCGTCCGCTACAATCTGCTCAAAAGTCGCCTCGCGGTCACCCTTGGTTAATGACTTGACCTCCTTAATCAAGCCCTTACAAAACTTTCTTGCCTTTGCCGCATCACTCAGCCCCTCAACAAATCTTCCCAAATAACAGAACTCCGTAGTGTACTTGTCCACTAGCATGCTCCCCTGGACGAGACTCTCGAACTGGCTCTCTAAAGCACTAAGAGCCACATGCGGGAAAAACTTCTCCTTGAAAAGCTTATTGAAAGATCCTAAGTTTGTCCTGGCACTACGACCCTCGTGTCGGTACGATACCATGTCAAAGCGAGTTCGAACATGTAGCTGCCCGATGCCTCTATCTACAAATTGGCAGGAATCTGCGCCAACCGACAGATCCCCTCGATGTGCCCAATCCAGTCATCCGTATATAGGATACCCTTCGTACCATAGAAATCCTTGGGCCGCATCCTCTGGAAGTCAATAATGGTGCCCGGACTCAGAGGTTGAGTTTGGCCTCCATGTGGCTGGACCTGAGCCACCCTCTTTACTGCCGTCATCGCCACCTGATGAGCATTCTCGATGCCCTGCCTCATGACGTCTGACTGACGATGTTGAGCATCCATCATCTTTCTGAATAGAGTAAACAGCTGTATAACGTCCACTGGTATAGGAGGTAGTGGTGGAGGCCGAAGAACCTTCAAAATGACTGGGGCGGTCCTCGAAATAGCAGGAGGAGGACCCCCGATAGCATCTAATACTCCTACATGAGTAGAAGTAATAAGTGGAGCAGTCCCAACAGTCAGATGAACTGGACTAGAGGTGGAGACCTCTCGGTGGTAGCCGTTGGGACAGAGCGATACGATCTGGTCTTCGGCTACATCCTAAAGATAGATCAAACAAAGAAGTCAATACTGAGCAAGGAACGATATTATCAAAGAGGTACAGTATTACTTGAAGGAAGGCAATTATCAGACAGATTAAAGATAGCAAAAATTTAGATCAGAATTTTCCTAGTTGTGATTGAGTGCACACCATAGCCTATATCCTATATCCTATTGCAGGTTGTAGTAATACTCTAAGTCTGAGTGCTACTACAGAACTGAGGCAAAACTTAGAACCGACCTGCATGGGCCACCACTAAAAATGTGTCATGATCCGTACCCGGTGAAAAGGTACGAGGCCGTAGGTACGTCCAGCCTCCGCCGTAGTATCGACGGTAGAACGATGTCTAAGTTGCACAAGCTATCTATAACACAATATATATACCTGTCAATGATAACACTCCATACGGAGGACAATCACATAATAATATAATCTCAATCATAATAACTAAAAAAGAAATAATAACACGATAAGGAAACAAACATAAGTCAAGAGTGCAATACAACCTAATAGATATAAGTCTAAGATTCACTCAAACGTCTCAAAGAGTAGGTAGAATAACAAGACATCTCAGAAATGATAACTGGAGACAAATTCAGCAAATAACCTAGCTAGCTAACTAGGCACTACTGGTGTGTCCTCTAAGGGAGCAGGCTCCTCCTGGTGGTCCAGGTCATAAATGTCATCGACGCTCGATCCATAATAGGTAGTACAAAACTGCTCCAGATCCTATGAAAAATATATCCAGTCAGGATTGTAACGAAGTACATAAGTCTGAAAGCAGTTTCATTGCATGGTAGGAAATATATAACTTGCAATGGAAGAATATACATGATGTACTAGATGGAAATACAGAGAAATAACATCACAGATGTATAAAAAAAAAGTACATGAATAAGATAGGAAATATGTCAAACTGAAATAAACACCAAGTGATTTAGAGCACAAGCCAGTTATGTGATTGGTTTAGGTTGCACATGATTATTCTACGATAACTCGATTATACGTGAGGGTATAATTGGCATGCACATGATTATACTAAGGGTTTTAATCACATCACTACTTTTACTTCCCCGCCCCAACCAATACTCATGGATATGATCACGACACGTTACGTACATGATTGTTATTTGCACATAAAGCACATGAGTGAATAATATGAATACAAGGAATACACGATGCATATGGTAAAGTACATGCACATGAAATACCCGATGTACCCGATAAGGGGGTAACATCTCCTGACAAGATCCATTTAGCATTAATCTGTGTAATAACGTGTCAACATTAAGTAAATTAGTCTAGAGTAGGTAATATAGATACTATCATGAAGAAAACGATCAGAGGTAGGTTCTCGCCTGATATCCTGAGCAACGATTGAGGATCGATGTCCGATCCGGCGTCACAAAGACCTAATATAAAATTACAGAGTTACTTGGTGTTCTAGAGTAAATAATATGTTCAAATGCATTAAATATATGCTTCTAGGTCTTTTCTAGGTCAAACGGGTCAAACTAGTCAAAACTAGGTCATAAGTTTTCTAGGTCCATACTACAAAGGAATAGGGATATCAAATACACTACAAGCATGTGGACCCATATGATCCAATACCTTAATGTTACCCTTTACCTTACCCTTCTCTATACATTACCTATTATCATTATTAAGATACTAACTTACCCATTACCTTATTTGTACCCATACTCTTACATATCCTACAATATATGATACTATGTGATACTATCTATACCCCTTCGTGTATCCTATGGTACTAGTATCCATATCCAAAGCTTATTTTTACCTTATAGAGCCCTATACCGACCTTGCCTATATCCTAAATATATCGCCCAACTATACTTACTAATAGGCACAAGCACATGCATAGGGGTGTGTGTGTGTGTGTATATATATATATATATATGGTATCTTATATACATATAGTTACCTTAGCTTAGATAAGACCCAATACCTAACTTATGTGTCATACTTAACCCACGTCTACCACTCATAACATTCCCCACTCAACCTATGCCAAACCCAACTCTCCTATTACCTAGGATTAACTGTATATATGTTTTCATCATTCTAACGTATACCTACCCTATGATATAGGATACGCAAGCAAACAAGCTGCAAGAAATCATGCAAGCAAGCTAGCAATCAAGCAAGCAAGCAAGCTTGCTCTCCCAATCTCACTAGCCCGAGCCTACATCAGTAAGCTGCTGCTAATGCCCTTAATTTCACCCCCCCCCCCCCTCATCACTTGCACATCTGTTCATCTTCCCATTGACTATGGCCGACTGCTGCTGCTGCCATGTGCAGCAAATGCTGCTTGCTGCCTCGCGCAAGCAATTGCTGCTTGTTGCCACAGCATGCTGCTGCAGGCTGCTGCCTCGTGCGAGCAAATATTGTTTGCTGCCATAGCATAACGCAGCTACTGCTGCTAGCATCAGAGTTCCATCCCTCTTTGTGCCTGGTAGATGCATTGATCCCCTCTTCACTATACTCCTACCAATCTACACAAACAAATACTCTAATCAACCTACACCAACTGATACTCTATCAAGGTAAACAATAATGAACTTTCTAGTGCATTACAGTTAGAAGTAGAAAATTGTTACAGATAGTAGTTGTTGTAGAAGAAAATATTAAGGTTGGAACAATGTGATATTAGAGGTTCCTTTATAAGCATTTGGAAAAAAACACTAAAGAAGATATCTACACAAACTGATACTCTAACCAATATATATACACACACACTCACCCATAAATCAAATATCAGTCCCCACTCTCTCAATGCTATCTAAAAACATATAATACCCACATATATCACTAAATAAATGTACAAATGATAATCTATATGAATATACAACTAGAATCAAGTATCAAAACTGAATTTATAACATTGGGTGTCCATTTGGTCACATCGTCAAACACTTGGCGTGCTTATCGGGATACGCTCCTGATACGCACCCCAAATGGATCCACACTCGACCCGAAGTATACCCACGTGTTCTAAATCATATTTAGAACTTAACAAACCTACTCACAAATCCTAGAAATGTCATTCTCGGATTTTTCCCAAAATGGCTCAAAATACAAAAGAAAAAGTCTCCAAATGGGTGAAGAAGAGTCAAAACTCCTCCCCAAGGGTAGCCCTAATGCTTGGGGGTTCCTATTTGATGCTTCTACACTATTTAAAGCAAATTAAAGGGGTTTAAAAGCTTATTACCTATTAGGAGACGGATTCCTAATAAAATGGCTCCAAGATCCAAAAGTTTCCAAAGTCCAAGTTCTCCTTTCTCCAATTCGTTGCTCCTAGAGTCTTCTACTCACCAAGAGGAAGAGAATGGGACTAATTTAGGCTGATTTTGAGAAGTTTTAGTGGTAGGAAAAATTTGGGAGAAAGCTTCTAAATTAGGGTTAGGTTCAAATGGAGGGAGGAGGAAGAAGAAGATGGTCTTCTTTAATAGGATGGGGGGTGGCCGACCACTTTAGATTATGTTTAGGGTTTTGGCTAATGGGAAAAGTCCACTAAACCCTTCTCTTTAGTCATGACAAGATTAAAGAAAGGGCCATACTCCCTAATAAGTGTTTAGCCTAGCTTTCTAATTAGTCTTGCCAGTTTAACTAAAGGCTAATTAAAGTCTAGCAAAAATGGGTTTGATGATTGTCTAGTCTCATTAATTAGGTCCACTAGGGTCACGACTAGTCATCTAGTCCACTTAATTAATATAGCACCATAGCTTTTTTCAATATATAATACATCACTTGCACAATTAAACAATTGATATGATATAAACTAGATACATAAAACACGTCTAAAATATCCCTATTTCTAAATTGTGGTAGTGACATATATATATATATATATATATATATATATATATATATATATATATATATATATATATATATATATATATATATATATATATATATATATATGCCAAAATAAAGGATTTGCAGGAAATCAGGAAATTCTCCCCTCCCAATGATCTAGAAAATAAAGCTAGTTGTTAACCCCTAACATTTTTATTCAGGATTCCGGGTGTGGCATTCCACAGAATCCATCACAGACATGAGACATGCGAGACTGGAAAAGACAAGCAAGAAAGTGCACTATAACAAGTCACAACAAGACATGATAATATCACGACAGAAGTACGCTACGGCGAGCCACTATATCAAGTTAGACCTGTACATGATCAGGAGTGCGCCATGGCAAGCCACTATTAGGAAGCTAGACATATACAGGGACCATGAGCACACCATGACAAGCCACTATCAAGACAAGACAAGAACATGTACCGGTTCCAACCAAGTATGACAGGGCAAGATAGTAAACTGGACAAGACAAGACAGTAAAGCAGTAAAGAAGGAAAAGAAATCAAGAAATCATGTCAAAATCCAAAAATAAACAACTTGGGTACTGGATCGGTATTCCGACGGTACACATCGGTACACCGTCGGTTTGCTGGAAAGTGTCACAGCAGCTTTTCAACCAAAAAGAGACTTCACAAACCGATATTCTGTCGGTATACACCGCTATACTGACTGTATGCCGATTTGTGTAACAATAGGTTTTTACAAAATAAAAAGGACTCACAAATCGGTATTCCGTCGGTACACACCGGTATACCGACGGTATTCCGTTTGTGTCCGAGAAACAATACTAAAGGCTAGAAACAAGCTATATAGAAACCAAAACTCGTCCTAAAAGTTGCTAAAATCAGTATAGCCATGAAAACATACTAGAGGAAAGTCGTGTAAAACATATATACTAAGTCTCACGGCAAGTACTCCGGCATCGTTCCCGATATGGAGTTTCCTATTAAGAAAATATCAGGATTTCCCAGGAAATCAAAACCTAGCTCAGGCCAAAATTTCGAGACGGACAAAATGATGATATTCATAGGAGAACTATATTTAGTAAAGCAAGTACGACAAGATACTGGACTATCGAGACACTAAGAAAACAAAAACCACAAGAAAATCATAATACATCCAGTAGTTCGACAATATGTACTTGCCTAATAAAGCTCCAAGCCTAACTCTTCAAATCCACCACCAAGAGGGGTTCAAAAATCACACTCTGAGGTCTCGAGACCAAGCTCCAAGCTCCCGAGGAATACAAAGTGGAAACGAGAAAGAATGAAGAGAGGAGAGAGAAAGTAAAAGAGAAATCGAAAAGAAACGTAATCGTATATAGAAAATGTGAATTAATCATGACCGTTCAATCGTGATCCGCACTCGATTAGGATCAATCTCGATCGTCCAGAAGAAAAGCAAATATCCATTAGATAATAAAATGTATCATCACTATTTATCAAAATATATAAACATTATTCATGAAAATATCTAAACACTATTCACGAAAATATATATACGAAAATATCTCGAATCAAAAATATCCATAAAGTAGGAAATCTGCCCGGACAGTATACTGTCGGTACAGACCTGTATGCTGGCGGTATGCCGGTTTCATAGAAAAGTCTCCAAAATTAAGTTTTTCTCCGGTCCTCCGGAGTACAAGAAAATGCAGAATACAATATAAAATACGTATCCATATACAAATACGAGTACTGTGAGACGAGTCTTACAACTCTCTCCATAGAAAAATTCTGTCCTCGGAATTTGTTATAGGCAAGCAAGAGAAGCAAGAAATCCAGGAAAACATGCTATCTGGATCAAGATAGGAAACTCATAAATCATGAAATCCACCTTGAATAGTATATTAGGAATGTAAACATACAGAAAAAACATCATATATTCCTACAATCACACTCAAACTAAAGGTAGAGCATAGGTACACGAATAAGCATACCTCACGAGTCAAACATATATGGGCAACGAGCTCGGATATCATCCTCGCGCTCCTATGTCGACTCGTCCGGTGAGTGATGATCCCAGGAAACACGAACTAATCGGATAGTCCGGTTCTTGACTGTAGTACCCCGCTCCACGAAGGCACTAGATAAACAGAGAGATCGGATTGCTGGATCTGCAACAGTAGACGATTAATCTGGGTGAGTGGACAAAGACTCATTTTATGATTCGCTTACGCCTAAGAAGAATCTGAGTTTTTGAATGAATGCTATTGCTAATAACAAGATGGAAATCATTGAGTATGCTTATAAGAGAATCCATATGCTCCTGTATGCTAAGAATTGTTGCCTGCTAATAAGAAATGATATGATGCCTGTCATGCTAAAGTAGAATGTTGTCGCGATCAATTAACTATTGCCATGCTAAATAAGATGAAAACAAAGTATGCTTTTATGTCCCTAATTGTATGCTATCAAAGAGTAGACTACTATGCTTACTGTTGTAGAAATATTACTATGCTTAGCTAAAGATTATTTTGTGCTTGATTGTATGCTGAAATAAATAAATGAATGACGACAATTGTATCGATTGAATGAATGAACGAAAAAGAGAAAACAGAGCTATGACTCTGTTGTTTGAATGAACGAAATGAAAAGAGGAGCTATTGGCTCTGTTATACGAAAATAAGAGAAAAGACAGAATGATTGCTGATTGATAACCTGTGCATTGAATAGTTTTAGTTGACAGAATGAATAGTTCATGCATTGGTCTCGGACAACTTGTGCATAAGGTAATAGTCTCTCGACGGTTCCTGGGACGCTGGGAATCGATTGGCCTGGGAGAGATTATAATAGCATCCCTGAGGTAACTGTTAGACCTCGCGATCAGGGGGGATGTTGTGTCTATTAGCGACGAGCTGAACCATGAGTCTCAACGACTAATCATGAGAACGTACCCATAGACCATCATGTAGATAGGCGTCGATTGGTGAAGAGTTGAACCCTGAGCGACAGCTGCTAGTATCTGTGCATATCAGTGCATAGCTGACCCGGAGAGTCATAACTACTGGTATGTGCATTTCCTAGTGCAGAGCTGAGCCTTGAGTCACAACTGCCAATCGAATTGCATGAGTCGGTAATTGTTTTGCTAAGAGGTATCAGTGTAGAGACGAACAGGAGGAATGTTGGTTATATTATGTTTGTGCTAATCCTTGTCTTGTGCAGGGATGGACCGTCGGCTATGGTAAGAATCACTGAAAAGTGATATATTTGTTGCCAAGTTTCCTGAATATGAGTTGCTTAAAGAATAAATTATTGCCAAGAATTGTTATGTCCCTTTCAAAGAAAACATCTGATAATCGTGCTTGTCAAGAATGATTAGTCCCTTGTATGCTTGAAAGAAATGAAATGAACTGTGGCTTTTCAAAGATGTTTTCAAAAATGTAATCTGACTCTGAATATGCTTGAAATGAACATAGGTAAAAGTAGCAAGATCACATCACAAGAAATAATTTCTCACTAAATGAATTAGTGATCATTTCAAGCAATTGTAGTCTTTGTTCACAATCACCAGTATGTTGATATACTGACCCATCATCAGTCTGCACGTAGGTGCAAGATGAATCGAGATGGATAGTTCGAAGCGATAGCCCGAACCTCATCCTCAGGAGCCAAAAATCAGAAGAGATGCCAAGAGACGAACATCTGCTGCAAAGATTTGGTTTTGTATGTAACGGGATGTAATGTATGGAACTGGATCATTATAATCTGTAATGTTTCTAAGAGATTGTAAGCATTGTATCAGAGAGAATTAAGAGCTTATAATCTGTTCAAATAAAAATCAATAAAGAGATTTATTTCTGCTACCCTGTATTCAATTACAATCTGTAATGTGTTCGCTATGAATTTCAATCATCTGCTTTATGTTCCGCTGCGCTGCTGTCGATATTTGTTTATCTTGTCTTGTTACAGGTCTTGGCCTTGTGCAAGCGCAACTTAGGCTTGCACGACATTGTAGAAGCATGAAAAAGCACAGACATATCAAAAGTGCAGGTAGCGTTCTCACTACACATGGCTTCACAAAAGCACAGGTACCCCAAAAGTGCAGACAGACAACTAAAGTCACACAGACGAACAAAAGTGGTGCATAAACAGTTCTTTATTAAAATCATGTCTACAAAAGATCTATTACATATTCTTCATGATTACATATAATGGACTAAAACACCTAAAAGAAGTATACAAGGGGGTTAATCTTCATCACGCGCGCAGCCCCCCCAGACGTGCAGCACTGTCAGAGCGAGCCACTTCCTAAAGCAGTTGTTGGCCCGAGCAAGAACTCAGTCCACAGCACAGGGTGTGCCATCGCCATTGAGCAGGACAGAGCACAACCTGTGGCTCTTCGGATTGGCAATCAATCCAAACCCAGAAGCTTGGATCTCGAAGACCTCCAAGATGTTGCTCAAGTTCGAACTCCTCACGCCAGACGCTCAAGTGCATCTCAAAACTCAGCAACAGTTCTTCTACAAGAACACAAATTCTTCGAACGAAGGGATCCACAACCAACAGTCGACTTGTACAAGGCCAATGGTCGTTCGAAGCTAAGTCGGGATCGAGCATGACGGTGGGAATGTTAAGAGACAGAAGACACAACCCTTTAGAAAAGCTTCTCTTTATATAGGGTGAGCGTGGTCCAACACACATGCCATGTGGCCGTCGGTCAAAGACTCCCAAATTAATGGGATGAGCCTAAGACTCAGCACAATGAATCTCATTTAGTAGGTTCATTCGACTGAATCCTAGGCCATAGAATTTTTGAATTCCCCAAATGACAGCGGTAATTAAAGAAAAGGGTGATCGACTCGTCCATCAAAAGAGCAGTCATTAATTTCTCTTATGACTTCGACATAAACTACGCCTTCGACTCAGAAGCTCAGCCAGTTCATTCCTTCCACTGTGCCCTCACTTCAACTCAAAAGTGCAGATCCTTCATCTAACACTTTGTTGTCCAAAGTAAAAGTCTGCTCGTCGCCCTCAAGCACAGTAACTCTGTTGCCCAATGCACAAGTGCACTCGCCGCCCTAAACGCACAGTGACTCCATTGCCTGAAGCACTTGTCCATTCGTCGCCCTCAAAGTGTAGTGACTCCGTTGCCTGAAGCACTTGTCCACTCGTCGCTCTAAAAGCGTAGTGACTCCGTCGCCTGAAGCACAAGTCTACTCGTCGCCCTAAAAGCGCAGTGACTCTGTTGTCTGAAGCACTTGTCCACTCGTCGCTCTAAAAGTACAGTGACTCTGTCGCTTGAAGCACAAGTCTACTCGTCGCCCTCAAGCACAGTGACTCCGTTGCCCAAAGCACAAGTCCACTCGCCACCCTAAAAGCGCAGTGACTCCGTTGTCTGAAGCACTTGTCCACTCGTCGCCCTAAAAGTGCAGTGACTCCGTTGCCTAAAGCACTTTTCCACTCGTCGCTCTAAAAGTGCAGTGACTCCATCGCGTGAAGCACTGTCTACTTATCGCCTAGAACAACTGTGACCTCAAAACCATGCCAAAAGTGCAGCTCGCATAGAAGCGCAGACTTACGGGGTGACGTGGTTCTACGTGGTCAGTTGGGTGTTTGTGTCTTTTTCAGATTGGTTTGTTTAAAAACCACTGCCCTTATGATAGGACAGAGTTTTGATTCTATTGATAAAGACAGAATTTGTTCTTATAGACGAGGGCCATATCCAATTGGTTTGTTTAAACCAATGGCCCCCTAAGATAAGACAAAATCCAACTTCAGGGATAGGAACAAAATCTGCTTAGGTTCATCCGATCAACAATAAACACACGCCACGTGTCGCTTATTCGGTCATGTTGATAATTCCCCCCAAGATCTTGATAAAGGAGAATCCTAGCGTTTGCTACGTGTCAGCTCAGCAGCAGCCTTCACCGTGCAACTTCAAGATTCTCTCATATCTCTTCATACAGCATTCCTACATAATCCTTATGCACATCGTATATGTGCTTCCCTATAAATAGAAGGAGTTTTCCTTCGATAAAGTGGCTTAGAAATCTTCATAAATTCGGCATCCTCTTGATTGGCAACCCCAGAGTTCCAATCACAAGCACCAGAAAGCCAAAGCAAGTTTAACTCGTCGTCAGATCATCAACGGAGTAAAGAAGCCGCAGTAGTGCTCGATCTCTACCATCATACTTCCCCAAAAAAAATTGTACTTAGATCTCCTATTTAGGAGTCGATGGTACTCTTTTATACGCTTAATATATGAAAAGTTTGTAACCTTTTGTCATGGCAAACAAGATGGCGACTCTGCTGGGGACTTACTTCTCCTCCAACGAGAAGATGGTGACGCAATCTGAAGACAACCTATTGGGATCTTCTCAGAAGACGTTGGTCGTACGTTTCGACCAACTAGCTTTCAGAGATCTCCTTTCTGAGGAGAAGTCGAGTCCTTCAAAGCGGTTTGTAAAATCGAAGAAGACTCGACGCACCTGGGTGTCGAAGGCAGCTGCAACGAGTAGCACCACGGAGGGGACTGCGCTCCAGAACCCTGTGAACGCGAAGCCCAGAAGAAGATTTCGGGTGCTGATGACAGGCCGCCTTACTTAGTTCCTATTCGGGAAAATGCAACGAGGAGTACGGCTCCCATTTGGCGGGTCTGACAAGACACAACACCAGAAGAAGTGCATCATGGTCCACCCACGTGTTCGACATAACAAAAGGTTGAACGAACTTTTTTCATTTATTGAACGTAAAAAGACCTGTGTACAGAGAAAAATGTCCTAAATAGGATATTCTAAGTACAAGGGGAAGAGTTTTCTGGGAAAGTGTGACGGTGGAGATCAAGTACAGTAGCGGCTCCTTTACGCCATTGACGATCTGACGACGGGTTGAACTTGCTTTGGCCCTCTGATGCCTTTGATGGAACTCTAGGGTCACCGATCAAGAGGATGTCTTGAGTTGAAGATATCTTGATGATCTTCGTGACCTTGATAGTTCTGGTGGTTGGTAGTTGTTGAAGGAAAACTCCTTCTATTTATAAATAATATTGCACATATGCGATATGCATTAGGGTTTTGAGATATAAAGGAATCTGCTGTCATTGCACGGTGCGGGCTTCTGCGGCGCTGACACATGGCAAATATCGAGATTCCCATTAATCGAGTTCTCGGGTGGTTATCAAAATAACCGAAGGAGGAGACACGTGGCGCATGCCGATTTGCTTGTTCGGATGCAGCCGAGTAAATCTTGGGATTTTATCTCAAATTTGGATTCTAATTGATCCTCGTCTAAGATTTAAATCAATCTGATAAGATATCAATCATGATTCAATCCCAATTCCATCTTTAATAGAGGTAGTTTAAGCAAACCAATTGGGTGGTACCATGCTTTCTGTGCCTCTAGCGAGGTATAAGTACCTCTGCGCTTCTAGGACGACGAGTAGACCGTTCTTCTGGAGACAACGGAGCCTCTGTGCTTTCAGACGACGAGTGGACTTGGCTTCAAAGACGACGAGACTTCTGTGCGTTAGAGAAACGAGAAAGCTGTGTTTCGGGCAACAAAGTCACTATGCTATAGGGCGACGAGTAGGCTTGTGCTTCAGGTTGACAAGGTTACTGTGCTTTCGGAGCGACAGACGGACTTGTGTTGGAGGCAATGGTATCTCCCAAGTCTCTGGAGAAAGGTATTTCTGAACTTCTGGGTCGGAGCAGAATGCTGTGCCGTTGATGTTGATATGGTGTGAACGTATCACCAGTCTGCACTTGGGGTTGGTGCAGGCATGTAGTTGCGCCTCTGGATCGAAGACATTGGCTTTGAAGTAAAGAGCAATAAATGTCCACTCTTTAAGGACTCCCTCTTAATTGCCACTGTTACTTGGGGAATTCCAAGGGGGTCTAGGACTTAGTCGAATGAACCTTATTTAATAAGATTCATCGTGCTGAGTCCTAGGTTCATCCCATTACTGTGGGAATTTCAACCGTCGGCCATGTAGCGTGCGTTTTGGACCACCCCTCCTTATATAAAGGGAAAGTTTCTTCTGAAGAGCCATGTCTTCATCTTCTTGTCCTTCAGCACCATGCGAGACACAGACTTAGTTTTGAGCGGTAGTGGGCCTTGTCTAAGTTAGATTTTGGTTGAGGATCCCCCCGCTCAGAGGAGCTGTGCCTTCGTAGAAGAACAATTGATGAGCTTCAGAACGTGCGGGAACGCTTCTCATACGGAGTCCGAACCTGAACGATGTCCTGGAGGTCCTGACGACCTAGCTCATGGCCCAGTTGCCAGCGTGAAGCGCCGCAGGTTGTGCTCCGTCCTGCTCATTGGCGGCTGTGCTTTTGTTAGGCTGGAAGAGCCTCAGAAGCTAATGCCCTTTTAAAAAGGGCCTTCGTGCTGTGCTGTGGCCTAAGCTCTCGGCGGGCCAATAGCAGCTTCCGGAAGTGTTGTGCGTATGAAGGGGGGAAGCTGTTGTAGAGACTTTGATGGAGACTGTATTCACATCTTCTATCCACAGTGCCCCTCTCCATGACGATCACACTGTGAAGATTAACCCCGGAGTAGATCCGAAGGAGTTTTTAATTCAGCACATGTAACCACAAAGTCTTTTGTAACATATCCTTGTAATTACGTCTTTATGAAGTCTTTTATGTAATCATGTCGAATCTGTAGCAGACCCTTGTAGCCATGATTAATAAAAGGAACTTCCAAGCTTTTCATCCGTCTGTGACTTTTGTCTTTGCTGTTTGGCGCACTTGACCGCCTGTGCTTATGTGATATTGGTCTCATAGTGAGGACACTAACCTGCGCCATACAACCTCTGAACCGTTGTGAAGAGGGATGGGTAGCGGGAGCACTAACCTGCGCCTTACACTACGCTGAGATATTTCATGCTTCTACAAGACCCCCTTCAAAGTGTCCCGAACTTGGGTCAAGCTCGGGGTACTTTGAACAGAAGCATGAATATATGGCATGATCGTACATGCTTGGTAGTTGGCTGGTGTCATGCCTAGCCCTTGATAATCATAACAAGAGGTCATCCTGAAAGACCTGCCTAACCAGAGGTAATATGAACATGGTAGGCCTAATCTTCGTTGGGATCTAGAACAACAATTCAGAGGTAGTATGAATGTGAACTGTTTTCTAGACGGCCATGATAATCATAGGATCAACACGGAGAGAACGACTACTCACAGGTAATATGGACATGGTAGCCACAATTTTGGGTGTAGAGGAGCAATCCAGAGGTACTATGGACGTGAAGTGCTTCATCTACTCGATAGAAAATATAGAAGAGAGGGATCCCCTTACCAGACCCATAGGCACCCTTTTAGGGATGTGGGAGCCTATGTCGGTTCCGTCTTCAGACGTAATACTTCTTCAGGAACTTGCCGTTGATGGGCATCATTAGCAAGTCGACATTAGGGTTCGCCAACCGGTAGGCGCCATTAGAGTAGACCGTCTCTATAACAAACGGTCCTTCCCACTTGCGCTCAAACTTTCCTGCTATTTTATGAGTCATTACCATCGGTCTTCGAACTGCCAAGACGAGGTCGCCCACTCGGAATGTTCTTATCCGTACCTTTTTGTTGAAGGCCCCTAAAATACGAGCTTGATAAAGCTCGATTCTCTACTGCGCTAGTAGGCATTTTTCGTCCAGTGCTTCTAACTCTTGTAGCCGTCGATACTGGTTGTCTTCGTCTGTCAGCTGGTTAGTGATGGCTACCCATAAGGACGAGATCTGGATCTCCAAGGGGAGGACTGCCTCGCTTCCGTAGACCAGGGAGAATGGTGTGCTGCCCGTAGGCTTATGAACGGTCGTACGGTAAGCCCATAGACATTCGCCCAACTTCTCATTCCAGTCGCATTTGTTAGAAGAGACGACTTTCTTGAGGAGCTTGACGATGGTCTTTTTGAATGCCTCGGCTAGTCCATTAGCTGCCGGGTTGTAAGCCGTTGACACCATACTCTGAATTCGATTTTTGTCGCAAAACCGATGAAACACATAGCTTACGAACTGAGGACCATTGTCGTGAACAATTCTTCTAGGAACTCCGAAACGGTAAATGGCATACGGCTTGATGAAGCTGATCACGTTGGAGGTTTTTACCTATATTAATGGTACTGCTTCTGCCCATTTGGAGAATAGTCCGTAATGGCGAGGATAAACCGGTGTCCTTCGGAAGAGGGCGGGCTGATTGGCCCCACGATATCCATTCCCCATGCTTCGAATGGCCAAGAGGCCACCGTGGGGTGCAAATATTCTGAAGGCTGATGGATGAAGTCAGCATGAAACTGATACGCTCGACACTTCTTTGTATATTCTATGGCGTTTGCTATCATGGTGGGGCCAATAATAGCCCATACGGTGCAGTCGGTCTTGTAACTTGGGACCTGGCTGATGAGCTCCGCAGGTTCCATCATGTGCCTCTCTGAGTGCCTCCTGTGCCTCTGTCTGAGATAGATAGGGTAGGAGGAGCCCGTCGTATGAACGATGGTACAACATTTTAGTAGCTGTGTCATAGAAGAAACAGAGTGAGCGTCTCCTGACGGAAGCTGCTTCCTTTGGGTCTTCAGGCAGGATCTCGTAGACTGCGTAGTCTATAAACGGGAATTGCCAATCTTGTGTATCTTCATCGTATCTACTTGTAGCGAGTAGTTTCAGCATATGTACAGAGCATTCTTCGGACAGACTAGCTCCTGTCCCATCACCGTAATAGTATATTGGGAGCCGACGGGGGTAGCCAGAGAAGCAGCAAGACCAGCTTGTGCATCGGCCTCCAAGTTTTGCAGTCGTGGCACATGTTCTATAAAGAATCCTGTGAAGGTGGAGATGATATCGATCGCGGCCTGGTGGTAGGGGATCAAATCTTCGTGTCGAACCTCATACTGCCCTCGAACTTGGCTGATGATTAATTTTAAATCTCCATAGGCCTCGATGTAGTCAATCCCCAGCTGTTTAGCGAGTTGGAGCCCAATGATGAGGGCATTATACTCTGCAGCATTGTTGGTGCATGACTCCATGAGGGAATATGCGCGACTGATAACCAGTCTGTCGGGAGTAACAAGGACGATCCCGACCCCTGCGACGATTTCACCCTTTGGCCCCGTTCTTGAGGCTCCGACGAAGAACATATGCCAAACTGAATGGTCCGAAACTGTATTGGACTCTAGAACTTCATCGGGGATCTCTTCGTAGAGTCTCGACATCTCTGGCACCGGATGTGCTGTCAAGAAATCTGCCAGCGCTTGGCCTTTGACTGCTTTCCGCGGGACGAACACCATGTCATATGGAGTCAGAAGGATTGCCCATGTGTCTAATCATGAGTTTAAAGCCCCTGGCTTGGTCATGAGAAATTTGAGGGGGTTGATCCTGGATACGACATGGATTATCTGTCCAGTCACATAGTGTCGCGTCTTCTGGATGGCGAAGAGAAGGAGAAGACATTCTTTCTCGACAGGATTATACCGATGCTCAGCTCCAATCATGGTTCGACTGAGATAGTATATCGCCTGCTCGTGGCCTTTAAGGCACTAAGAGAATGATCCATAGCTCTGACGTATAGAAGAAATGGCTTTCCCATGACTGGTGCTTCCAATACGGGAGGACTGGTGAGATACTTTTTGATGTCATCGAACGCGCGCTGGCACTCTTCGGTCCATACAAAGGAGACCCCTTCCTTCATTAACTTGGTGAAGGGTTGACATTTACCAGAGAGATTTGCTATGAACCTTCTGATATACGCCAATCGCCCTTGCAAGCCTCGAAGCCCTCGGAGATCTCGAAGCCCTCGGAGATTTCTTGGAGAAGCCATGTCTAGGATTGCTTTAGTCTTCTCTGGATCGATGTGAATTCCCTTTACAGTGATGATGAAACCCAAGAACTTGCCGCTGGAAACGCCTAGGAAGGACTTGGTCGGATTCATCTTCAGCTGATGCGTCCGCATTAGATCGAACATTGTTCGTAGATCATCCAGGTGGTTGGACTTGTCCTTGCTCTTAACGGAAATGTTGTCAACATAACATTCCACCATCTTTCGGAGATGCTTGCAGAATATTGTGCTCATAGCCCTTTGGTAGATTGCTCTCGCGTTCTTCAATCCAAAAGGCATCACCGTGTAACAGTACACCCCTTTTGGAGTCCGGAATGCCGTATACTTTTCATCTTCTGGGAGCATCTTGATCTGGTTGTAGTCGAAAAAACCATCCATGAAGGACATACGCTCGAAGCCACAAGTATTGTCAATCATCACATCAGTGATCGGGAAGGAAAATTTGTCTTTAGGATAGGCTGAGTTGAAATC
Source organism: Iris pallida (assembly GCA_029216955.1). Classification (NCBI taxonomy): domain Eukaryota; kingdom Viridiplantae; phylum Streptophyta; class Magnoliopsida; order Asparagales; family Iridaceae; genus Iris; species Iris pallida. Next base: position 15,730 of record JANAVB010010175.1, on the reverse strand, counting down.
CCTGAAGTCTACGCAAATTCGTATCTTCCTGTTCTTCTTAGTAATCGGGACGATGTATGTTACCCAATCTGGATGCTGCTCTTCACGAATAAAGCCACTCTCGATGAGTTTGTCGACTTCCTCCTCAATAGCATCCATGATGTTCGGGCGAAACCGACGCTGTTGTTGTTTGACAGGCTTAGCATCGGGAAGGATGTTAAGGCGATGCATGGCAACCTGCGGGTCCAAACCTGGCATGTCCTCGTAGCTCCTGGTGAAGACGTCGATGTATTCATGGATGAGCTGTATCAGAGATTGCTTTTCACCTTATGTTAGGCTTTTACTAATGAAGATGGGCTTAGAGGAGGCCTCGTTCCCCAGTTCGACCTAGACGACTTCATCTTCTGTAGGAGGTTCGCGATGCTCGAAACGCCATTCCCATTGAGATCCCAGACGCTGAGCCCAGGGTTCATCTTCGGAACACTCGAACGTTTGGTCCTCGTCCTTGACCGGAGAGCTTGCGGAGGCCATATTAGCTGACAACATCTTCTTGAAGGCCTGGCCGGTGCTGGTGTCGGAGTCCCAGGTTGAGGAGTCAGAAGAGTGTGAGTGCATCATGACTTCTTTCTCTGAGCCTTCTAAAGTGGAAGTGGGTGTAACATAACCCAACCCCCTACGGCTGCGCTGGTAATAGTCTTGGTCCTTTCCCTTTGGAGCTCGAATCCGCAAGGGAAGGCGCCGGCCCTTACCATAATTGAGCCCTTTGTTGTTGTTCAGGTTGTAACCCATCTTCTGGATGAGGTGTTTGGCCTGTGTATTGTAGCGGTAGAGCTGCATCTTGCCGCTGTCAGGCTCTGGATCTTCAAGAGCTAACCGCTGCGGGTACTCCACTCGACCGAATATGATGGGTTCCTATTCTTTTCTCCTTGCTGGAACTTCGAAGTAGGCGCCCCGAGGTGGGACAACTTGGCTCGTATGGTTGACGGTGGTCACTTGCGTCTGTAGCTTGTATAGAGAGTTGTTTAGAAAATATCTAGTGTTCCAACATACACAAGAATAATTCGAAGACAACTTCCTATTAATAAAGTAAGAGATTTTATCCCGAGGGATTACATCATCAAAAGAGTGCGCCTCTGTGTTGGCACATACGTGGCCATCGAGGGAGGAGAAGGAGGACACTTCCCTTTTAGTTTGACCACCAAGGAGCTATGGTCAAATGCTCCTACGCCTTCATGATTGGCCTTGAGGACCTCCGGGGTAGCCCTATTCGTATAGGCTTCTGGCTATCATCTGCCATCACTGGAGGCGATGGTGGTGCTCTGCCTCGGAGTTTGACGACGAGAGGCACAGACATCTGGGGGGGTCTTTCCTTCAGTCGAACCTTTAAAGGTTCTTCGACTACCGCTACGTTTTCTGAGGCTGTCTCTGCCTCGTTATCAGCATCATTGCTCTCATCGGCCCAGGGAACGGGTTTGTACAAATCAGCATCCTTATAGTAGGCTTCATGTACCCGGAACGGGTTGATATCAGTGAACTCGGTTTCGATAGTCCCGTCGCTAGCCACATACTTCATGCACTAATGGAGGGAGGAAGGGATGATCATGTACTCGTGGATCCATGGTCGTCCCAGTAGCATGTTATGTTTATGTCTGTATCGATGACATAGCAGGTTACTTCGGTGTGGAGGTCACCAATTTGGCACTTCAAGCGAATTTTGCCGAGAGGCTCAGTTTTTCTCGTGTTGAAGCTGCTGATTGTTGTGTTTGATGAGGTCAGCCGATGCATCGGGATCCCTAGAGTTTGGAGCAGACTTCTTGGGATGATGTTGAGGGAGGAGCCCGGGTCGATGTAGATGCAATCGACTTTAATGGCACCAACATACCTTGTGTAGTACATAGGCCTATTATGTTGGTTATTCTTCAGCAGCATGTCTTGTTGGGTAAAAGTGATACTGGGGATCACTTCGACCACGTTGTGACAATGTGGAAAAGCTGCAGGGTCTTCCTTTGGTGGTCGTACCTGAGTGAGGAAGGACACGACATTCTGTAAAGCTTCGCCGAGCGCATCCCGGGTCTCTTTGGAGAGACGGATGAGCTTGAAAAGTGAAAACCTAGCCGGAGTGTCGGCTAGCTATGCTAGTATGTCGAAGTTGTAGGGTTTGATGGGCCCTACTGTCGAGTCTTTTCTAAGAGGCTTGCCAAAGTGAACCTCCTTTTGCTTCTGTTTATCCGTGGCAGGAGTCTGCGACGGGCCTGACTCTAATGTATTAGGGGCAGGGTTTGTAGTTGGTGGAGGCTCTACCTCCTCCGGAGCCTGGCTCTCCTCTTGTCGCTGCGTCGAGCGAATGGTTACCAAGGTATCCTCGGCCGACGCCGAGATCATGCGACAGGTCTTGACCTTCTTCCCTTTGACGGAAGGGGTCGTATGTGCCATCATGTTGGGAGTCAGGTCAGGGTGCACCCACATGACCTCGCCTCGCTGTGTAGAGAATGGGATGAGCCCTTGAGCATTGCCCTGTACTGGTGGGAGGTTAACCACTTCCATTGTGTCACGACCCGCACCCGGATATACGGATACGAATACGTAGACGACGTCCAGCCTACGCCGCAGTATCGGCGGTAGAATGCTGTCTAGCACCCAATAAATATACACTACGTCTAGAAGGCCTATAACTACAAATATACTCTAGTCACATCACACAGCTAGGGATGATAAGGCAAGAAAGATAATTAAAGCACAAGAACAACTAGAAACTACTAAAAGGAATCATAAGACAGGAAAATAAAGAAGGAACAACAAGACTAACTAAGAATAACTACCAGGCAACTCACATAGAAGAATAGTGAGATCCACCTCAGCTAGCAACATCATGAAGTCCACTAATGGTATAACAACTCCTAAAATATTATCAACGGTATCCTGTCAGGAAAAATGAGCAAGTACAAACACTAACAGCAGTTCCATGTGAATTGACAAATTCTATAAGAGACAGTATAATGAACTACAAGACAAAGATATATGAAGACTTGGGAACCATTCGAAAGCCGAGTTACAATCCTTAAACCAAACAAGGACCGGGGTTGTAACTCTTCTCCCGAGCAGAACTTAGTCTCCAATCAAGGGACAATGTAAAGGCATGTAGAGCATGTGAGTAAATGAAATCATAGCATGGTGAGAAGTACAGAAAGTAAAACTGAACTGGAATATAAGATACGACAATAAATGTAAAACGTGATTTGAATTATTAGAGCGAAATGTGATCGGCTAGGGAGTCATGGTAGGGTTATCCACTTGGCCCGACAATCACAGGAAAATCTCTGGAAAGGGTCATGCCGGCCAACCTGGATAACCCGGCAAGGGGTGTCTGCTACACCCTACGTGAGGTGAGGGTGGCGCTAGCAAAATAGTAACAGGGAGGCTTTGATCACATAACCCCTAATAATTCCCCATCCCCGAATAGTATAATGGATCTAGACATGACACGTCATGACACGGGATTCCCTAAGAGGATAGCTACTCCCTCTCAGGAATCGGTGTCTATACAAGTACATGAAACAAGGCAGGAAATGTACATATATACCAAGAAAATCCAGGAACAACATCTCATGTCATGATCCAACATATACTAGTCCGTGAACTATCGTGACTGGGAATCAAGTAAGACACTATGACTGAATCGGATATAGCAGATATCAAGACAATGAAAACTATCAGTGAATGTACTCGCCTACGGTCCTGAGCTGTCAAATGGGGTCGATGCTCAGAGTGATGCCACAGACCTAAAGATAAGATATATATATAAGCTAATTAGGGTTCAACAGTGTTAGGCTTGATTCTATAGTATAAGCTACGTAATCTAGGTCAGACTCAGTCAACTAAGTCAAACTAGGTCATACTGAGTCACACTAGGTCAAACTAGGTCACAAGAAGTCAAACCAAGTCAAACTAGGTTAAACTGGGTCAATGGTTGACTTACAGTTGACTTTTGGTCAACTGGTCAACTATGGTCAACTCTAGGTTAAACTAGGTCAAATGTTGACTCTACTTCGACGTTCAGTCAAAGTAGTCAACCATGGTCAAACAGGATCAAGGCTAGTCTCTATAAACATCTACAGGGTCAACCCATTCAATTTCAGTGATTGTGAAATCACCGGAATCGATGGAACTCAAAATATCACAAAAGGAGAAGGATTATAATAGAGACAATTTTATATAGAGTTATAAATTTGGTGTATTTATACAAAAGATGATAAGTTTGAGATATTTATAGGAAAAGGGATGTGTGGCGCCATCTAAGATGGCGTCCAATATAATTCTTTAGCTTGGCGCCATCTTAGATGTCGCCAAAGTTTTTTTTTCACTTTTTTCTATTTTTGACGTAAGAAGTTGATTTCTCATCCATAAATAAATAACCCTTCATATACAAATTTATCTCTTTTTTTTCAAATCTTAGATTTATTTAAATCTAATATTAAAAAAATAGCTTAGAGATAAAGTTAAAAAATAATTTAAAATATTAAATTTTTTTTTTCTCAAATCAGGTTGATTGTACATATATAAAAATTAGATAAATTTAAAATATTTAGAGATAAGTTCTTAAATATTTTAAAATCTAATATTAGAAAAAAAAATCATCTTATCTCTATTTTTTTTCAAATCTTAGATTCATTTAAATCTAATATTACAAAAAAATAGCTTAGAGATAAAGTTAAAAAATAATTTAAAATCTTAAATATTTTTTTTCTCAAATCAGGTTGATTGTACATATAAAAATCAGATAAATTTAAAATATCTTTAGAGATAAGTTCTTAAATATTTTTAAATCTAATATTAGGAAAAAAAAAAGCATCTTAGGCGTTTGAAATCGTAGATAAAATTTTCAAATAAAATTTGTTCATACTAAATTAATTCTGTAAAATTAATTTATTTTTATAGAATTAATTTAGATGTTTGATTGTCATTATTTTCCTTAAAAAATTATTTTCCATGGATTTGAGAAAAAATATTTAAGATTTTAAATTATTTTTTTAACCTTATCTCTAAGCTATTTTTCTAATATTAGATTTAAATGAATCTAAGATTTGAAAAAAGATATATTTAGAGATAAGTTTGTAATGAAGAGATAATTTTATTTATGGATTCTTCTTACATCACAAATTAAGAAAAAAAAAAACTTTGGCGACATCTAAGATGGCGCCAAGCTAAAGAATTTATTGGGCGCCATCTTAGATGGCGCCACATCCCTTTTCCTATAAATATTTCAAACTCATCATCTTTTGTATAAATACATCAAAATTTATAACTCTATAAAATTGTCTCATTATAATAATAGGGTAAAAACCTACAGATGTTGTCGGATGATAAAATAAATATCACCAACGTGTCCAGAATGGTCAAATCAGCTAGGATAGCCTGTCCAAAAGTCCAATTTGGACACAGGGGCAAAACGGTAATTTTGGGCCAAAATGATGTCCGCCGTTGGACACACTTTGCACCGAAAAACGTGCCAAAATAAAAGTGCACAAAACCTAACAAATTATATGTCCACGAATCCAGAATGACGATACGAACCCAACGGTATATCCGGAGTTAGATTCCGATGAGCCGAACTCAAAATGACCCATTGACCCAGAAAGTGGGACTTGCTTTGCACCGAAATGCGTGCCAGGGCCCACGTTCTCCAAATCAAGCAAACTTTATATGAAAACATGCCAGAACGACGCCACGAGTCTATTGGTGGTGTCAGAAATTGAATCCGGAGTCCCGGGTTCAAAAATAGAATTTTACAAGTGCGACACTAAGAATTCGAACGGCCAACCTTGGCGTCGAATTCGACCGACCTAACAAGCTCAAACTGAAATGAAATCTAAAGGGGGCAGGAAGAGGGTTATACCAGCTTCGCACAGGAACTGGTAGCGCGCAAAACGGAGCTACGGCGAAGATACGAACCCGCGAAGTTGGCGTCGCAAAACTGTCAAAAATAGTACAAATTAAAACGTCAACTTGGTGGCCGGTTTTGATGTATCAAACGACGAAATTAACGGATAAAATTTGAGAGGGATGAAGGGGTATATACCGAGATTGAGACGGAGCGAAGAAATCGCCGATCCAACGATCGGATTGTCCAGAAAATTGGCACGAAGTCGCTGTCCCGAGACGCGAATTCTGAAGTTCAAAACTCGCGCGTCACGGTGGGATTCCGTTCAAAACGCACGAATAGCCCGTGCGTCGCGCGGAGAAGGAGGCGCTGCCCCGAGGGTTCGCCGGAGTGCTCGCGCGCACGACAGGGGCGGCCACGACGGCCGTGCGGCGGGCCACGACGGCGGCCCTCGCGCGCGCACACGTGGCGCCGCTGCTGCTGCAACTGCTGCTGGCGCTTGCTGCTGCGCTGCCACCTCGCTGCTGCTGCTGCCACGCGCGGTGGCGCGCGGCGGGGCGGGGCGGCGACGGCGGTGCCCGTGGCGGTGGCGGCGACGGAATGGTGTTGAAAGTGGTGGTGTGGTGTGTAGTTGTGATGGTGGTGTTGATGATGATAATGGTGTTGGTTTAATGGTGATGAAAAAATGAAGATGAAGAGGGAAATGAAGAAGGAGAAGAAAAATGAAGAAGAAGATGATGGGGGGGGGGGGGCTGCTCGTTCGTGCAGGAGAGGGTGGGGAGGTGAAATGTGTTAGAGAGAGAGAGGTGAGGTGATGGTGATGGTGTGTAAGAAGAGAGAGAGGAGAGTTAGATATTTAGAGAGAGAGAGAGAGAGAAAGTGAAAGTAGAGAGAGAGAGAGAGGGTGTTCGGCTGTGATGCGAGAGGGTGAGGGGGTTTGTGTATGTGTGCTTTAAATGGAGGAGAGAGAAAGAGAATTACATTATATATATATATATATATATTGAGAGAGGTAGAGATATTTTATAAAACAAAAGAAATTATTTTCGAGTAGGCAGAAATGGGAAAACACCAGTGGGGTGTATGGGCAGTCATGACAGGGCCCACACTAAACTGGGTTGGGCGTTGGGCCAAGTTTGGACAAGGTCGAGGCCAAGATTTAATTTATAAATTAAATCAATAAAATCACGGATGGAATGGGAGCACAAGAGAGATCAAATCGGTGGCACGCAAGTGGCGCGTGCATAGTAGGCTCAAAACAGGCCAGGGCCATATATTGGGTCGACTGGATTGGACGATGTCGGGTCCCGAAATTAAATTAGAAATTAAGTCACGAATTACGGCAGACGATAAATTGGTCTAAATTGACCTGAACTTGTGCGAAGCAAAAGAGTACAAGAGAACAAGTTGAAATGGGACATGATATATCAACGTGAAGGTAATCTCGTCTACTACAAACTCCAAGAAGGAAGTTCCCAGAGACTGGCATCCCTGATGCTCTAGAATTCCAAGTCACGGTAAAGAGCATTTAAAGATCAAAATTATTATATAGAAATGAATTATTGAAAATAATTCATTAGAAAATTCGAAAAATAATTCGGGAAATTCAGGGGGCTTACACGTTGTCGCCTTCGGGATGGGGACGACTCCATCTTGTGCCTCTGTGGTTGGGAAGCTTCCAAACTGGAGAGTAACCATGTTGGCCGTGACAGTCTTCTCTTCATAATCCAGCGATATGACGTTGTCGTTGATGAGGCGCTATATCTGCCTTTTCAACACATAACAGTCTTGTGTTGAGTGGGGAACATACTGGGGATAATGGCAGTATTTGGGGTTGTCCACCTTTCCCACTTCGTCGGGACGCTTCGACGCTGGGAGAGACAGCTTGCCACTCTTCGTCACCATCTCGAAGAGTTCTAACGTATCCTCGTCGTTGAAGGAGTATGTCTCCTTCGGCTTCTGCGCTTCTGCAGACTTGGGGTTCATGGTTGCTGAACCTTTAGAGATGTTGACGGTCATAGCCTGCTTGTGTAACTCCACCCTTCCAATTTTATAAATTTTGGACTATTTTAAATATTTTGATAAAGATATTCAAGTTGTATTGTATTTGAAATTCAACACTTTAAACTCTAAATTGTTTTATCTTAGTGAGTTGGTGGAAATAATTAATCAAGATTATTCTTCAACTTTCCTAACTAACTTGAAGTGTCCCCATTTTCCCTAACAACCTAACAAACTTTTCTAACCACTCTAACAAACTCTGGGTTCTTTTATAAATATTGATTTGGTGAAGGGTTTAACTATAAATTACCATTCCTCTATGCTTGATTATAAGGCTGAGGAGAGAGAAAGGAGCCAACCTCCATTCTACTTCTCCAGAGCTCTTGAAATCCTCCTCCTCCAAATCGAAGTGAACCCTAACCCTAATTTTGTCACTTCATGGTTTCACCCCAGCGGCGACTGATCGGCTTTAGTCGAATCCACCGAGCAACGACTTTATCTCTCTTGACAATTCCGGGCGGCGAGCCTCGGCGCGTGCAGGCTTCTCCGACGAGCTCCGTTTCCTCAACAATTCTCCGTCCAGCAGCATACACCGGCGCGAGTCCTAATTCTTCATGCAACTGCTTGTTCCGACGATCGGTAAGTGCATCTTGATTTTATTTGAGAAATTGTGCGTTCTTAAATTCTTGATTCCATTCCCTGATCGATTATCCACTACCCTAGATTGGAGTTGATCTACCGACATCCTTCGCCAAGGGTTCACAACAGTATCGAGCACAATTCTTGTCATTGCTGGAGGAATTGCAATCGGGATTGACTTGACCGAATCTTGATTCACTACTCTGATCAGGTCATGTTAATGGAGAGTTTCGATTCGATTTTCCTTTTTAACTCTGTGGATTTTAAATTGTGAACAATCCATCCTTAAGAATGAAGTTAGGATTCTTTTGATTTTGTTTGTTTCTGAGAAATCTCTGAGAGATTGACATCGGAGAAGTCAGGGATGATCATTTTGAATTAATGCTAATCAAGTGTTTGTGTTAATGACAACTAGGCCCTCTTCTGTAAGATACGCGGAGATCAGTGTCGGAAACGTGGATTTAGGTTCTCAAATCAACCTATTCTCAGGTGATTTCTTCTACTCTTCTTGTTGATGAATTTGTTGCTTAGAAGTTAGTTTAATGAAGTTGCGTTCCTGGGCAGATCTATTCCGTTAGGAGTGTTAGGTCCCAGCCTTCGCGTTCGTGCGTGTCTGAGCCGTGTTCGTGTGTGCGCGTCTGAATACTGGGGGTGTTCATACTTGGTTGTGTCCAGCACTGATTAGGCCAGCAGCGGTCGTGTTTGAATTAGGTATCAGTTGAAGGAACCAGGTGGGCGAGATTGGAGATTTGAACTCTGAGTAAACAGGGTTGAGTTTTGATCTGCGGGCTTGAATTATGTGTATATATATAGTTTTATTCAGATCAGTTGTAAATTATTCTATATATAATTCTTTCATTATTTGCTTAAACTTCAAATTGTATATTTTTATTTCTTTTGAGTTGGTAATGGAGAGTAGCAGTTGGGTATATATGTTAGGAGCTGGAGTACTGGTGTGGGTTAATTTGAATTCTCTATATATGAGTTGAGTTTTGCTGCCGGGTTGGGTTATGTGTACGCGTAGTTTTGGCTAAGTTGTATATTTCGGGTTCTGTGTATATTTTGACTAAAGTTATGAGGTTCAGATTGTGTGGACACTTCAGTCCCATAGTAGCCATAGGGGTTTGAATTCATGTGCAGGTTTGGTTATATGTGAGGTGCGGGTTGGTTCTTGCATGTCGACTATGGGAGTGATGGACCTTGTGTTTGTTGAAGTCATGTTTGAACTATTTTGTGTGTTGTGCCAAGCCTTTGGAACTGGGTTTGATTTGGCTTGCTAGTAAATACTTAATAGAGTATAGGTGATGGTGAGCAATATTGAATGAGTATGCTGGTGAAGTTCAGTGTGTGTGTGATTGGCAAAAGTTGCCTTGGTGAACATACTTTGGAAAGAATGATGAAGAAGACTAGTGTAGGTGCAAGACTCCTTGGATGCAGAATTTCAGGAATAGCTTTTATGGCCTCTAAGTATGGTTGGAGTTTCTTACATATGAACCCTATCCCAAACAGGTCTCATATATATGGGGACCACCTGTGACAATTCCAAATAGAGGTGGGGCCTATAAAGTATTAGCTAACTCTATATAAGAGGTGTGTACTGTCAGTGTATTCTTGGGCCTTGTCTGTAGACTCTTAGTTATGAACTATATAAACTATCATTATTTTGCAAACAATAGTATGTTAAATGTTTTTACAGGAAATGTTTAAAAGGGCTTTGAATAATTCATGATTAAATAGTCCCATTTAATTTCTTAGAAACCTCTACAAATATTTTGAATAAGCATGTTAATTTACTCTAAGTATAGATGAGTAATATGTGTGATTTAAATTTTGGGACTAATATATAAGACCAATTTGTTAAGTCAACTCGATGATAGAACTTAACCAACTTATACTCATATCCAGGCGGACATCCAGTTCTACTTCCTACCCTTGATCACCGGGAGCAAGGCAAGTACTTTTCTATGGTCTTGTGCATTTACATATCTTGTACTTTTCTTGTGACACGTCATGACACGATATCCTGTACTCTCGTACTTTCCTGTTCTTGTACTTACTTGTGTCAGGAGGAGAAATACACTAGCTATGTGACCAAACCCGGTTACTATATTCATGTAGATAGCTTAGGCCTCGCATCGTGCACGCGGGTCCTAAGCCGTACCGATATTCATGTACTCCTGTACATATTCCTGTACTCATCCCAGCCGGTCACATAGGCTAGTTGTATTTCAAATATTGTGCACTTGTCATGTCTTGTACTTCAGGTTCATGGTTTACATTCCTGTACTTTATTTCCTGTACTTTACATTCATGTACTTTCATGTTATTTTCCTGTACTTTATATTTCATGTTCTCCTGTACTCATTTCCATATCATGATGTTCTTGTTCACCTAGAACTGTACTTTGCTCCGCTCCTGACTGGATATGTTGCAGGTGTACTTACAAGATATTGTTCTGTCTTATGGGTCCGAGCCCGGGATCTTAGCTGAGCAGGATGGAGACATGACTTAGCTAGAGGCTTCAGGTTTAGACTACTTAGCTTTACTCCTAGATATTATTTTTAGAGTTCATAGCATATTTTATTCCTGTTGACTCTGGTACCTTTATGATATATGGATTTGTGGATTATGGTGATCTTTCTGGGATCGTGTATAGATGCTGTGATTGTGCACATTTATGTTTATCTGGTTATATTTTCCTAGCTTGGTACAGCTTACTTCGTCGTGTCTAACGACGAAGGCTGGGCGTGTCCAACTCGTGTCCGATTATTCGGGAGCGGGTCGTGACATGTTTTTAGTGGTGGCCCATGCAGGTCAGTCCTAATAGTACCTAGGTATTAGAGTACTATTGGAGGACTTGATTTAAACTAGGGAAACTTACAGCATAGGAAATCGGGTACATCGGGTATATTGATATTCTATAAACACAAGTTGTTTTTAGGTCTAGGTCTTCTTAACAGTTTTCTGTTTTTCAGATAGCTCAAAACACGCGACACCGGAACGGTTGGTCCACCTACACTTGAGGGTTTCGGGCTTCCTCCACCTTCTATCGCCCTACTATCCCCATGGGTAGTACGCAGTTGATGGAGATGTTTCAAGAGTTCCTCGACAACCAGAGGGAGCAGGCCATCCTTTTCCAAGACAGACTTGTAGATGTGCCTTCCGAGCCAGGAAGGACCTCTGACTTCCAGATTCTCAGACTTTTGAACTTCCCCGACACCGATCGCATATCTTCCACCGAGAAGCAGATCGAGAAACTGGTGCCGCCACTGAATATCATCCAAGTCTTTGAGGATCCGACTCCTCTGAAGATTGAAGTCACCAACTGGGAGATCCAGCTCGTAGCACATACAACAAGATGGGAAGCTGAAGCCCATGAGAGACATGAAGACTTATGACGAAGACAGCAACTACCCTGGACCTGCAAAGCGTCGCAACACTCAGACAGCGCTTCTTCAGTCACATCATCAGCCGCATCATCAAAGGCAGATTTAGGCCACCTTCGTTTTGTGCTCTACAAGAGGACGGGACATCATGTTGACAAATGCCATAAGAGGCTCGGACTCTGTTTATACTGCGAATTTCTGCTCACCGAATGAAGGATTGCCAGCAAGTCGCGGATCACAATGGCCGAGGAGCATCAGGATCTCAGCAGCCAGCACGCCAGCAGCCGTATATTCCTGCCAGAGCTCCTGCACTTCATCCCAGCGGAAGATTCAGATTCAGCCGACGATCATTTGCAAATTCTGCTGCCGCTCAGGACACCAGATGAGTGCCGCAAAAGACTGAGCCTATGCTTTCACTACTGATTGCCTGTCCATTAAGTCAAGGATTGCCCGGAGATCATTGATCACACTATCCAAGAACGAACACGAGGGGACCGGCCTCTCTAGATTCAGCAACCACATGGAGCACTGCCGTAAGGACCAACCTACGACAGGACAGTTGAAGAAGTGGAAGTGATTCTGGTCCCGGAGGAATACTGAAGTCAAAAGGCTTCTTTTGCATGGTTGGAGAAAACCATTTATCTTGATTCGCAATCCAGTCTTTCCTTAAAATTCTCTTAGCACCTAGATCCTTTCTTGAAACTTCTAGTTTTCTATTTTGAAACCTTGGTTGATATTCGAAACTTATTTCGAGATATTGTTTCCTACTTCGGTAAACTTGTTTCAGATCCAATATTCGATAATTATTTGAAATCCACTACTCGATACTGTTTGCCTATTTCCCTTTCATGAATTTGATTTTCTATTCGAGAGTTGTTTGTCCACTACTTGTTTCGACCTTGTCTCCTATCCAAGATTTTGCTTGTTTCATGGATACTTGTTCCTACCCGTTTATTGATATTCTGTTCGCTAATCAAACTTGTACTATTCGAGATTTATTCCTACTTGAAATATCATTCTGAAACCTTGTTTGAATTTTTGCTTCTATTGATGCTTGTTTGAGATTCTATTTCCTATTTCTGACTTTATTCGGGACTTGTTCTCTATTTACGATTTTGTTTACTATTGAGATTCGCTTGCTTCATATTTACGATCCAATACCTTGTTTCCTATTGGAACCTATTTTCTAGTCACTATTCGAAACCTTGTTTCCTCGTTGAGATTTCTATTCGAGATTTTATTTCTTAAATTTGAAATTTTATTTCCTATTTGATACTTTGCTTCTGTTCATCCTTCTAGACTCCGTTATCCTTTCGGGATAACGTCCCATATATGGAATCTTGTTACCATCCCAGGTTTCATTTGACATTTCGGGTACCATTTGAAACTTTGTTCACTGTTAACGATTAAAATCTCCTTGTTGCCCTTTTAGTACTCACTACTCCTTGATTGGATCCGTTGCTGCTTCTTAGTACCTAACAAACCCTTGTATTCTAACAGGCAGATAATACCATTTTTGTGACTTGGACTATCGAAACTCATTTTGAATTCTTGAAATTTTAAATTCCCATGGATAAGGTTAAGAGAATATTCGACTATCTATTATGACGTAGCAGTTGTGCACTACAACCATTATCTGGGTTATGGAGACTGAGGATTCACTGCAGCCAGCTGTGCACTGGCGAGGCATGAACTCCAAGTTGAAGTGATTTCAGACATTCATAGGTTTTCGGCTATTATTGAGACTTTGTCCTAAAATCTTCATATTTAGATCTCTTGAGTTGCTTCATTAATAATTGTTTGAAAATGGATAAAGTTGATATGTTATTCGGTAACATATTGTTATTTAAGTCATGGAACCGAAAGTTTACTACAGCCAGACATACACTGGCGGGGCAGGAATTCTAAGTAAAGTGACTTCAAATATCTATATGCTCTTGGATATCATGGAGACTATATTCCCTTTTCATATGATTATTGGTTTTCGAGAATCACAAATGCTTGCACGTTTATCCTGATTTGATACCGTACCTCCTGAGTATTTCGTACGTTTCCTCAATCAACCCTTGCTAATTTTCCCTTCTAGAATTTTGTCGTTAGATCATTGATTTCCTCAAAATTATACATTGCCAGGTTTTGATTCCATATTTCGTTTGTGTCTTGTCTAAACTTCGATCTTAAATCATGTCTATTTGACCATGATTTTCCTATTTTGTCCTAGTCCACTTGTGTTAAACTATCAATTTTTGATCATACTTAATAGTTGTGTCTTCATAATTTTGCTCCTCTAAGTTGTAATCAAAACTTCATTCCATCTCGTGATTATTGGATTTTTGATCATTTTAGATCATGACATTTCAATTTCCTGCCTGAAATTTTGTGCTTGGTCTTAACTAATTTTATTTCACATTATGCCTGACAAATTTTGATCATTAGCAATCGTGCCCTTGCATTCGTTTATTTTATTAGGATATTCAAATCTTCATATTGGTCATTGACCCAAGTCACACTCATGCATAGTGATTTTAAAACCTGGTGTCATTTCTGTACCGTACTGAACCTTTGAATTTCGAGGACGAAATTTTTCTAAGGGGTGTAGATTTGTAACCCCACCCTTCCAGTTTTATAAATTTTGGACTATTTTAAATATTTTGATAAAGATATTCAAGTTATATTGTATTTGAAATTCAAAAATTTAAACTCTAAATTGTTTTATCTTAGTGAGTTGGTGGAAATAATTAATCAAGATTATTCTTCAACTTTCCTAACTAACTTGAAGTGTCCCCATTTTCCCTAACAACCTAACAAACTTTTCTAACCACTCTAACAAACTCTGGGTTCTTTTGTAAGTATTGATTTGGTGATGGGTTAAACTGTAAATTACCATTCCTCTTTGCTTGATTATAAGGCTGAGGAGAGATAAAGGAGCCAGCCTCCATTCTACTTCTCCAGAGCTCTTGAAATCCTCTTCCCCCAAATCGAAGTGAACCCTAACCCTAATTTTGTCACTTCATGGTTTCATCCCAGCGGCGACTGATCGGCTTCAGTCGAATCCACCGAGCAGCGACTTTATCTCTCTTGACAGTTCTGGGCGGCGAGCCTCGGTGCGTGCAGGCTTATCTGACGAGCTCCGTTTCCTCAACGATTCTCCGTCCAGCAGCATACGCCGGCGCGAGTCCTAATTCTCCACGCGACTGCTTGTTCCGACGATCGGTAAGTGCATCTTGATTTTATTTGAGAAATTGTGCATTCTTAAATTATTGATTCTATTCCCTGATCGAGTGTCCACAACCCTAGATTGGAGTCGATCTACCGACGTCCTTCGCCAAGGGTTCATGACATTATCGAGCACAATTCTTGTCATTGCCGATCGACCTAAATCATGGAGGAATTGCAATCGGGATTGACTCAACCAAATCTGGATTCACTGCTCTGATCAGGTCATGTTAACGGTGAGTTTCGATTCAATTTTCCTTTTTAACTCTGTGGATTTTAAATTGTGAACAATCCATCCTTAAGAATGAAGTTAGGATTCTTTTGATTTCGTTTGTTTCTGAGAAATCTCTGAGAAATTGACATCGGAGAAGTCATGGATGATCATTTTAAATTAATGCTAATCAAGTGTTTGTGTTAATGACAACTAGGCCCTGTTCGTGTAAGATACGCGGAGATCAGTGTCGGACACGTGGATTTAGGTTCTCAAATCAACCTATTCTCAGGTGATTTCTTCTACTCTTCTTGTTGATGAATTTGTTGCTTAGAAGTTAGTTTAATGAAGTTGTGTTCCTGGGCAGATCAATTCCGTTAGGAGTGTTAGGTCCCAGCCTTTGCGTTCGTGCGTGTCTGA
>JANAVB010010174.1:0-43493 GCA_029216955.1 Iris pallida | reverse complement strand
TCATGATCCGTAAAATCTTGAACTCTCACTCCAAACTAATTTGATATCATTTTCATTATGGTATTATAAACAAAGCTTGTAGTGCTTCCCTTTTATCTTATTTTCTTATCATTCATTCGTCAAGTCATCATTTAGTTCTTCCTGATTTAAAAACTGTTGCAAAATTTTAATTCATTCTACTAGATGCGTAATTGCTCCTAGATTATGATTCTATGATCATGCTTACATAATTGATCATGCTTACATAATTGATCATGCTAAAACAATTTTGATTTGAATCATCCTTCGACTTTTGATCATGACTAGACTATTTTGATTTATTTCGATCGTGTCAATTCACATATCTTTCTAGACTCGTGCCTAAATAAATTTGCGTAAATAATTAATCGAGTTAATCGTGCCAAACAAACTTGAATTTTTATCGTTCCTAAAAGACTTGGATTGTGACTAAACTATTTCACCATAATCATAATCGTGCCTATACTTCAACTCAATTAACACTAACGTCTAAACTTTTATTCCACTATGATCATGACTATTTTGATCATGTTCATACTTGTGTCCATTTTTTGAATTTTGATCATGCTTGGATGACTTGCATGATTAACCTTGATCGTGACTGCATCTTAGCTATATCTTAGTGACTTTAACCATGTTTAGACTTTGTTAAAAATTTGATCGTTGACAATGCCTACATAATTTTAAATTAGTGGTTAATTGTGCCTAATGATCTTTTGCTAACTCTATTTCGGTTCTATCCTCAAGCATGTTTAGATTTTGACCTTGATTAGATCCTTGATCATATAATTTGGTCATATTTTGATCGTGCCTAAAATAATCAATTGTGCTAAACTAAATTATTTGATCATGCTTAAAAAAATTTAATTGCGACTCAAACATTTTGAATATTTCGAAAGTGCATCCTTTCCTATTTGATTCTACCCGTGGTTACGCTTATCAAAATTTGGATCGTATTACTTTCTTGATTATTAGTGCCTAGTCCTATCCTTTGAAAATTTGAAGACAAAATTTTTCTAAGGTGGGTAGAATTGCAAAACCTATTTCTTTTTTTTAAATTCTTATTTATTTTAGTTTAAATTATTTTTTTTAGTTAGAAAACTTTAATTATTTTAATTATTATATAGATATTTTTCGTATTGGAAAAAAAATTCATGGTTGAGAAAGTAAAGGTATATATATTTTTGGAATGGCAAAAATGTTTATTAATTTATTTATTAGAATGTACTTCTAGGATTATTTGGTTTAATAGTATCATTTATTTTACGATTTGAATTTACAAAATTTATTAATTTATTTATTACAATGTACTTCTAGGATTATTTGGTTTAATAGTATCATTTGTTTTACGATTTGAATTTACAAAAATATATTTTAAATATTATTTAACGCTGAGCATTATTTCAAGGTACTATTTTATTTACAAAAGTATTAAATTTAGACCTAGTTAAATATATCTTAAATATTATTAATAATATCTAGTATCATTATGGAATGATTTTAATTAATCTAGAATTTGTTGGATTCAATATATATTTGAGTTAATTTTATTTCTATTTTATTAATTATCGTCTTAGCTACTAGAATCTATAGATATATTATTAAGATGAGACTATATTTATGAAAACCTAATTTTACAGTATTTGTTGGTAATAAAATTATCTTAAATTATTATTGTTATGAAAATATATAGATTAAATTAATTATGTTTAAGATATTTTATTCGAATTGACTTATAGAAGATTTGATCTAGAATTATTCTAATCATATTCCTTTCCTAATTAGGGAATCTCCAATCCCTATATAAAGAGGGGCAGTTCCCTTTTATTGTCCGCAAATTTCCAATTACCACAATCTACAAACCCCTCCCCCAAAAAAAAACCCTAACCCTAAATCCCTATCCCCGAATTTTCAGAATTTTATTTATTTATTCATTTACTTTATTTATCGTGGTTGAAGGTAAAATTTTTCGTCGATATTGTTTTTGATTTTTTTTTAATCAAAACTTGTTTTAAATTAAATATTTTGAGAGCATTTTAGGGCCTTAGAGTTTCAAGACTTTTTCTTCCGATTTATTTGATCAATATTTTCTTATCATAAATTCTTACTAACTTTCACCAGTCTACCATATCCGCCTATCCTAGTGGTCCTTAAATTCGAGGATGAATTTATTTTTAAGGTGGATAGATTTGTAACCCATATTCTCAAAATTTTAAAAAAATAATTTTTATTATTTATTTGAATTAAATGGTGATTTTTGAAATTTTATAAATAATTAATTAAATAGTTATTATGATATAAGGCTTTAGTCATGGTTAAGATTTGGAGTACAAGATGACTAGGAATTTTGGTATGGATAGTGTAGTCGTGAGCTTTGACTAGTGTTTTAGCCAACGTAGGGAAGGCCAAGCCATATGTGTATTCTAACTAGAAAAACCAGTAAACTTGTGACTTGACCCCTTGAGTGATTTAATTAGTCATTTATTAAGATTATGATTTTTAGGAGACCCGGTTGTACCAATTTAGTCCGGACTTGACCCGAACCAAACCCAAGTTCACGTAGTCATGTAGTGCGACCAACGACGTCCATGTAGATGTATAAGATGTGTATATATTTGTAGCTCTTTTTATCTAGTGAGTAATTTCTGTAAATTGAAATATAATATATGCATTAATTGCTATTTTAATTTATATGGAAAATATAATGTAATTTTTCTTAGATATCCTTGTACATTTTGGGGTATTAGACTATATATATATATATATATATATATATATATATATATATATATATATATATATATATATATATATATATTGGCAAAAGATCCCCTATTTTATTCCATGAAAAGAAAGCGAAGCTATACAAGTATACCCAAAAAGGCGCAAAATGAAGAAGCCTATACATGTATACTAAAAAAGGAGAGGACTGGGGACCGGAGCCTAAGCCCTAGACAGAAGAGAGGTCCAAATGGCCGACTGGCCATGGTTGCAGTAAGATCTCCGCTTGTTGCATTGTCTGATGATCTCCGCAATCAGCTGGTCCGTGGTGAACTGGTGGCCCTCATATCTAGCCTTGTTGCGATTCTTTCACAGCACCCAGATGGTGGCGGCTGCAATGATTTGGTGACCGTGCGCGCAGTACCCCAATCGTAGCCTGGTCGATGATACACCGATACCCCTGGCTCATCTGCAGATCTGGGAGATGACATTCCAGACACCAACCGGGATGTCGCCCCAGCAGAAGATGTGATCGACCGATTCCGGATGTCGTTCCTTGCAGCAGGTGCAACCGGATGCGAGAGTGAACCCGATAGTGTTGAGAGTATCGTCAGTGGGGAGGATCTTCTCAGGGCCCTCCAAATGATGAAGGACCACTTCTTTGGGATACATGGCTGGCAAAATGGAGCGATGATGGGGGAGTTGAGTGTGTGAGTTACGGTGCCATGAACCACACGCCTGGCCGATTTGACCGAGAAGGTTCCCAAAATGTCTGGCGCCTAGCGCATCTCGTCTGCGTCGGTGCCGATCGTTACTCCGTATTGACGGATGCGGTCAACTGTCTCCTGGCCCGCCCGCTCAAGGATCGCATCCCATCGCCAGGTGTTGCCAGTGTGGTCCCACATGTCCATAATCTGACATTGCTCATGGCTCTCTAAAATAATGGGGATCAGGGTATCGCCGAGCCATCGTTCCTGGAATGCTGAGGATACCCCGTTGCCCACGTGAAGGTGCATCTCGGGTTCGGTAAGATTTTGACCGATCAGCATGCGCCTCCAAGCTGCGGAGGATCTGCTATTGGAGGTGGCCAAAGACTGGTGGGTGAATTTGAAGTATCTAGCCTTCATGAACCTGGTCCATAGGTTCTGGGTAGTGCGAAGCTTCCACCACAATTTCATCAAAAATGTGTGGACGATGTTGGATAGCTTGGTGAACCCTAGGCCTCCTTCGTCGGTGGGCTGCACCATGGTATCCCAACTAGCCCAATGGTGTTTAACGTTGCCTTCGTTGTGTCCCCAAAAAATTGCTAAGATGCTTTCGATCGATTTCAGCACTTTCTTAGGGGGAGCAAGCGGCGAGGGTATAAATGGGTATAGATGTGAGGACGTGTTGATGAGGATCATTTATCGCCTGGATAGAGGTAGCATTATGCCAGCCATGGAGCTTCTTCCTGATGCGGTGGGATGAGGTCGCGAATATGCCACATTAGATCTCCCGTATACGAGAGGCACGCCCAGGTAGTGAAAAGGAGGTGATTGATGGGGTAGGAGTGATGTGGTAGAGCCCCCGCTTGCTCTCTCTTGATGTTGTGGTAGGCGTAGATGACGCTTTTGTCCGGTTGACCTTCTGACCCGAGCACTCGACATATCTCCTGGAGGGTGTGGTGGATAATATCTACTGACCCCACATCACCTGATGAGAAGATCATATTCGTCGGCGAATGCAAGATGGGTAATGATCGGGCAGCCGCTGGCTGTATGATAGTGATAGAAGTTGGGATTGTGCACCAGCATGTTGAGTTTCTCTGCTTAATGCTCCGCTGTAATGATGAATATGGTGGAAGAAGAGGTCTCCTTGCCTAATCTCGCGCTCGATGTGAAGAACCCGTCGGCTTGGCCGTTGATCACGGTAGAAAACCATGATGTTGCTGATCGATCTCCAGATTGTGTTGGTCATATATATATATATAATTTTTTTAACAAAAATTTATTGAAATCAAAGGTGAGCTCTTGAAGAGCATACGGTACAGCAGGCTGGAACACACAAAGAAGCCCTAAATAACAAGAAATTAAAACCTACATGAAGAACTACTAATAAAGATGATTCGGTTTTTGGAGGAACCCAAAATCCGATAAGAGCCAACTTTTCAAAATTTTCGAAAGTTTAAAAATCAAAATTTCAAAACATTGAAAAGTAAGACAGACGTTGCGTGGAGTGGGGGTGGGGGCTCTCAGCCCTGGATTGGGGTGGTTTTTTTTTTATGGAAAAGAAAGGAAAATGAATTTTGAAAGCATTCAAAATTCAACGGTGGCATCCCCCAAACGTGCGAGACTCGAGGGCGGGCTAACCCCCGCACACGGAACCGAGGGAACAGACCCGCGTGGGTAAGGGCCCACTGCACGAAGGGTCATGTCCGACGCTCTGCCCGAGGGCACGAGGCCCAAGGACGCGCCGCTCGGTGGCTCAACCGCTATAGCCCGCCCAGCGCGGCGGAGACGGCAGAGCGGACGAGATGGGGGGGAGGAGGGCGGGGGCGACGAGGGACCCGGGAAACCCGCGCGACCAGAGGAAGCAAGCCGCCGGCGATCGGGAGGGGGATGAGGAAGGTAGGCCGAGGGGCGGGGGATGGAGACGGGGAGAGGAAGCTCCGTCGAAGGGGGTGGCCGAGGGACGGGGAGACGGCCAGGAGGCCGAAGGGGGCAGGGCCGGACGATACGCCGCCGCAGGAAAGGTGGAGAGGCGAGCCGAGGCTCGAGCCGGGAGGGCGCAGGGCAGGAGAGACGTCGGGGAGGGGAAAGGAACATGGAGCGGGAGGGAGGGTGGGAGGCGGGGGGGGGGGGGGGGGGGGGGGGGGGGGAGGAGCGGTGAGTGTAAGCCCTTGACCTGAAAATCCCCATTTGTTTTTATATTATTTTACTGAATTATTAAATTATGCTTATTATATAATTGAGTAAATAAATCAATATACACATGTACCTTTTTTCTTTATAAATAATAAGAGATAGAGGGACTTTTCTTGAAAATTTCTCACAGGAAAGGACTAACACCTAATTCATAGTTGAGAGGGGGGATTGCATATTTTCCTATTCAAATTTCTCCAAACGATCAGATGGATAGGAGTCGACCTCAGTTCAAATTGCCCAGTTCGAAATTGATTAGGATTGCAGCTGATCTCCTCAAACCCTGAAAGATTCAGCTAGATCCCCAGACTCGGGTATATAATCAAGGCAGCCGACCCTGCCCCTCCTTTCAAACCCTAGAAATCTCAATCCTCCTCCTGCCGCAAGCTTTCAAGAGAGGCCCGAGTACAACACCCCAACTTGGCATTCGAAAATACCAGGTAATTCCTGTCATAATTTGAAATTCCTATTATGTACAAGACATGTTTGAATTTATGCTTAGAAGGACCTCATAGGAGTAACAATCGTAGTAGACAGGGTAAGTACAGAGGCCAATGGCAGTATATGCTATGTAGGTGACTACTGTGAGGTGGCAGCCTGATTGTTGAGCAAATAGAGATAGGCAATAATGGATATAGAGAGGGAATAGGAGGAACTTATGGATGACAGGAACTTGTGTGTAACAGGGACCTGTGTATAATAGGAACAGGGATGGTTTTGATTTTGATGTACACTTGGTATAAACTTGCCTGGCACCAAGGCATGGGCTTGGCTGCATGATCTTCCTGTAGGCTATGGGGTGTGCATCAGAAATGCAGCACCCCACTACATGGCATATGACCTGCCTACTTCCCATTGTAACTATCCTGCTTCATGGAACAAGGCATTCACCACACCCTTTCTGATTCAGCAGGATATCAGACCCTTATCCTACAGGTCTAGTTCTGATTTCACCAATGGTTGAACTCTTCAGTTATCTGCACATGTCTACATCAAACCATCACCCACATAGGAAGGGATAACCTAATATGATCTGACTTGCATTCCCAGGAGCAGCCAACACACCATGTTGCAGTCCAGTTCACACATGAACTAATAACCAGATTGATAGGGCAATAGAGGGTTATGGCAGTAGAGTGCAGGTCCATATTAGTTGTAGCTTATGAGTTTGAGTGTAATAATATACATGATGTTTCAGTAGGTGCCCTCAATACACTGGTTGCATCTCAGGCCTATTTTGGCCTCTAAATGTGCTACACCTAGACGTATGCTAAGTACACCGGATGTGACAGAGTACACAGTAACACCTTCAGCCTTTCATGGTTGGCTAGTTAGCACAGGGATAGGACATGACCCCTAGACACAGGACATATGCAAGACTATAACCAGAAGTGATATAAACCTATGAGACAAAACCATGCTTTGTTAGAATAGCCTAGGTGCTAGGTTGACAACACCCAGGTAAAGGAAAATATACTGGTTGGGATTGATCCTTTCAACAATTCATTCCCTATATCAAGAAGTGATATTAAGGAAAATATCCTGCTTTGTTAGAATAGACAGCTCTAAAATAACTTGGAGAGAATTAGGCCATATAAAAGGAGGTCACTCAGTTTCTTAAAACATATCCTGCATTTTCAGACAATTACTAAAGAGTATAGAAGAGTATCCCAATGGATACTTAGTGTCAGCTTACTAAACTGAGATTTTTATACCTACGAACAGTGATAAATCCGTCCACCATTGTGTGGTTTTGGGGTAGGAGGTTCATGGCTGTGTGAGGGGATTTGATAGATGATAAGTAGAATATCAGTTGAGTGACTAATATGAGTGGTTCTGGGAAATCAAGTCAGGGGAGGGAGAAACTAGGACACAGGTTCCTGTTGACTTTGGGTAGCAGGTTGTGTATACATCAAGGATGCATTGATTTAAAGTCTGAAATCAGAGAAGGCTCCAGATTAAACCTAAAGCCTTGAAGGCCTGGGCACTAACATTAGTAATTAATGTGTGCATTTGTGAAAGATTGATGTGTCAATGTTTGGGGCATTATCAGATTTGGGGGGTGTCACTACTAAAAAAGGGTAGGTCAAGTCTGAACATTACAGTGTGGAAAACCAACAAGTATGAAAACCCAGTCTACAGCACACCCTTGTATGAACCAGTGGGTAATCATATTGGACTGTACATTGGTTAGTTTTATAGACTACATTTTACTTCAGTCAATAGGTTAAAGAAGCAGCAGTCCTAGTATGAACTCTAGGATAAATACTAACTTCTGAAGTACATGCCAACCCTATACTTCAATGTGGTATCAACCAGTGTTTGTTTAGTTCAGTGCATTCTGAATTTGGATAAGGCCATACAACATGAGTCAACTGCTGCCATTTGAGGTCTTTTACATGAAGATAATAGGTTAAATGCATAGAGGAATGGTGGGTCATTACAAGAAAACCATATGACTAAGGCAAGTGCAGTATGTTGGAGTATTAGTTAACCTAAAGAATAGTATAATAGTAAATAAATGAGTAGGCATCAATATAGAATAAGTAAACTAATGGTAGATGATAATGTATTGATATGGAAATTCATATTATAGGTTTGTTGAACTCTGACTCAGCACTCGATCGTTACTCGCAGCTCGGGACGACAGGCAAGTACACTTTCTGTTCTACTTCCAATTTTGATTTTTTGTGCAGTACATGGTCATATGTTCTTTTACTTGATGACACGATGGACACACGAGTGAGAGTCATGAACCCTGTTTATTATACTCTTGTTTAGCTCCTTTTTTGTGACTTATTTAGGTTCATGAGTACTGGTTGGAAGGGGAAATATCCTAGTAGACGTGTGAACTACCCATTCTATCCCAATATGTCTAATCTTGAATGCTAGCAACTGCACACGACACGTGCAGTATGCCTTATTTTACCCCTTAGTCGTTCATATGTCGAAAAGGGTATTTCAAATTCACTTTAGATAGATTGTCTTTCATTATTTTACCACTTGACATGTCACTATGCTTTCATACTCGTTCCAGTTGACATATTACTCTACGATTCATACTTTATTCTAGATATACTATGCCATCACATTACTGTTCAGCTTTCTTTTACATATGATATATTCACGTACTGTCGATCCTATTATGTTACGGATAGTTTTTCAGCTTGTGTGCTTGTTCCAATCCTGACTGGATAACCAATATTTTAGGTGATGAGTTAGAGGAGTTCTGTACTACATTTTATGAGCAGACGGAAGACCCTGACTTGATCATACAGGAGGACTTGGATGCGGGACTACCCTCCGCAGGAGATTATTAGCTAGATAGCATTTATAGAGCATGTGTTGCTCACAAAAACTCTTGATTGTATTTTATTTTTATTATGGATTTTGAGAGTTGAGTAGTGGATTCTCTTTTATACATTTTATACATTGAGATCATTTCTTCTATCATATTTGGTCTCTATACTTGGTGACCTTATTCAGTTATCAGTTTGTTCCTTTTACCATAGTTATTGTATTTACAAATTTCCTTGAGAATTGATATGTAAATTTATGAACTGCGTGGTTGTATTTGTAAACTGTGGAGATGACTAGATAGCGTTCTACCGCCGATACCGCGGCGTAGGCTGGACGTACCCACGGCTCATGCCCAATTACTGGGTGCGGGTCGTGACACGTTTTTATGGTGGCCCATGCAGGTCCGATTTTGCAAAAACAGCAAAACTTGTGGTAGTACTCAACTTAGATGTACTACTACAGGCCTGCGAGTAGGAGTAAACTTTAAGGACCATCTCCACATGTTTAACATCATTATTGAATTCTATATTTGATCTCAATTATTCCTTTGATCTGCATCCTGTTTGAATCTTCATACCAACTAACGATTTTACTTTGTGGCAGTTAGATGGATCAAGGCAGGAACCCCGCTCACCCGAACACTCCAGCAAACGTTGGTGGGTCCTCCACGAATGGAACCCCACCGACTCACGGAGGTCACTTCACCTACCTAGGTGAGACTCCTCAGCCGCAGGCTACGAGATTTCGCCGTGATGATATTCCTCCACCACCTCAGTTCACTTCGTCGATCCTACCACCAGCACCTTTCCACCAGCCTGTACCTTACCACCAGCCAGTACCCCCTACAGCATCAAGCACCGGTTCTGCCTCCACCACCTGCGCTGGACAACGCCACGCTTCTTGGGGTCATCCAGCAGCTCATGACTTCCCAGACGTGGCAGGCTGACATCTTCCGTGATACACTAAGGAAGGCTCTTCAGGCTAGGGAGGCTCCCCCGCAGCATCCCGGCACCTCCAAACATTTTACAGACCTCAGGCCCTGGGAGTTCAAGGGTGCGGAGGGAATTCTCTACGCTGACGACTGGTTGGAGAATGTGGACCGCAATCTCCGGAGGGCCCGAATCCCTGAAGACCAGAAGGTTGATAATGCTAACATGCAGCTCTACGACATTGCCTGCACATGGTACAGGGATGAGCCCCGATTCACTGAGCCAGACGTGACTTGGGAGGAATTCAAAGAGCTATTTAAGACGAAGTTTTATCCTGAAGCAGCCCACGAAGAGTTGGAGAACGAGTTCGAGAGCCTCGAACAAGGCAACCTCTCCATCGACGAGTATTCTGCCGAGTTCTCCCGCCTCAGTCGATTTGCAGATGCCTTGACTCCTGCAGCCAAGGCCAAGAAGTTCAGGAAGGGGCTATCACATGAGATCCGCATAGCCATAGCCACCAGCCAAGCCACAACATACGAGAGTGTCTTGAAAGTTGCACAAGATGTAGAGAAGGAGATGAAGCGCAAGCAGAAGAGGGACCGAGATGCCTATGGAGGAGGCAAAAGCCAGTCCGGATCGGCAAAACGATCCAATACTCTGGGAAAGACCGCAACGCAGCAGCATCAGCCACAACCCCGTTACCAACAGCAGCAAAATCAGCCTCCAGCTAGAGGCACCACCACCCAGCAGAACCAGCAGAGCCAGCCTAGACAGACGACTCCCACCTACGGCTACTGCCGGAAGTCAGGCCATACGTGGGAGGTATGCAGAAAATGACTTGGAGTATGCCTATTCTGCGGTTCGAGTTCACACCAGATGAAGGATTGTCCCACGACGCAGGTTCATACAGCACAAAGAGCAGCTCCTGCCATGGAAGAACCGACGAAGCCCACGATACCCCAGCAGCAGAGGGGACCCCTGCCCATACAACAGCAGCATTTCGGCCAGAACCAGCAGCAGGGCAGAGCTTATGCCATGGCGGTCGATGAGACACTGGTATCTTCTAATATGATAGCAGGTTATGTTCTCCTTGAGTCTTTTCAACTATTGCCTTATTTGATTCTGGAGCCAATCACAGCTTCATATCTGCAGCCTTTATCTTTAGACATAGCATCGTATTTAAGCCCTTAGATAGCACCTATAAAGTCTCAAATGGCGGAGGCATCATCTTGGTGAAGGATGTTTGCGTCAGTCACCGCGTGACCATAGGAAGCCGAGAAATGTGCACTAGTTTACTCATAATGCCACTTCCGAGCCTTGACATAGTGCTCAGCATGGACTGGTTGAGTAAATACTTTGCCAGCATTGATTGTCACCACGGATGTGGTATTCAGTCTGTCGGGGGAGACCGTGTTCGAGTTCACTAGAGGAGAAGTAGAGCCACATAGCGGACCCCAGTCACCTGCTAGACCACTCGGAGATTGAGGTGGGACCGAGCCTTAGTTATCAGGAGCAGCCTGTAGAGATCTTAGACCGTAGGGAGAAGGTGCTACGCAACCAGACCATTCCCTTGGTGCGTGTCGCGTGGAGGCACCATTCGCCAGGCGAGTCCACATGGGAGAGAGAAGACGAGATGCGAAAGCGCTATCCTCATCTTTTCGAGGCATAAGGTATAAATTCTTGCACATGTGTCTATCCTTAAATTTTGAGGACGAAATTATTTTAAGGTGGGTAGATTTGTAAGCCCTTGACCTAAAAATCCCTATTTGTTTTTATTATTATTTTGCTGAATTATTAAATTATGCTTATTATATAATTGAGTAAATAAATCAATATACACATGTACCTTTTTTCCTTTATAAATAATAAGAGATAGAGGGACTTTTCTTGAAAATTTCTCACAGGAAAGGACTAACACCTAATTCATAGTTGAGAGGGAGGAGATTGCATATTTTGCCTATTCAAATTTCTCCAAACGATCAGATGGATAGGAGTCGATCTCAGTTCAAATTGCCCAGTTCGAAATTGATTAGGATTGCAGCTGATCTCCTCAAACCCTGAAAGATTCAGCTAGATCCCCAGACTCGGGTATATAATCAAGGCAGCCGACCCTGCCCCTCCTTTCAAACCCTAGAAATCTCAATCCTCCTCCTGCCGCAAGCTTTCAAGAGAGGCCCGAGTACAACACGCCAACTTGGCATTCGAAAATACCAGGTAATTCCTATCATAATTTGAAATTCCTATTATGTACAAGGCATGTTTGAATTTATGCTTAAAAGGACCTCATAGGAGTAACAATCATACTAGACAGGGTAAGTACAGAGACCAATGGCAGTATAGGCTATGTAGGTGACTACTGTGAGGTGGCAGTCTGATTGTTGAGCAATAGAGATGGGCAATAATGGATATAGAGAGGGAATAGGAGGAACTTATGGATGACAGGAACTTGTGTGTAACAGGGACCTGTGTATAATAGGAACAGGGATGGTTTTGATTTTGATGTACACTTGGTATAAACTTGCCTGGCACCAAGGCATAGGCTTGGCTGCATGATCTTCCTGTAGGCTATGGGGTGTGCATCAGAAATGCAGCACCCCACTACATGGCATATGACCTGCCTACTCCCCATTGTAACTATCCTGCTTCATTGAACAAGGCATTCACCACACCCTTTTCTGATTCAGCAGGATATCAGACCCTTACCCTACAGGTCTAGTTCTGATTTCACCAATGGTTGAACTCTTCAGTTATCTGTACATGTCTACATCAGACCATCACCCACATAGGAAGGGACAGCCTAATATGATCTGACTAGCATTCCCAGGAGCAGCCAACACACCATATTGCAGTCCAGTTCACACATGAACTAATAACCAGATTGATAGGGCAATAGAGGGTTATGGCAGTAGAGTGCAGGTCCATATTAGTTGTAGCTTATGAGTTTGAGTGTAATAATATACATGATGTTTCAGTAGGTGCCCTCAATACACTGGTTGCATCTCAGGCCTATTTTGGCCTCTAAATGTGCTACACCTGGATGTATGCTAAGTACACCAGATGTGACAGAGTACACAGTAACACCTTCAGCCTTTCATGGTTGGCTAGTTAGCACAGGGATAGGACATGACCCCTAGACACAGGACATATGCAAGACTATAACCAGAAGTAATATAAACATATGAGACAAAACCATGCTTTGTTAGAATAGCCTAGGTGCTAGGTTGACAACACCCAGGTAAAGGAAAATATACTGGTTGGGATTGATCCTTTTCAACAATTTATTCCCTATATCAAGAAGTGATATTAAGGAAAATATCCTGCTTTGTTAGAATAGACAGCTCTAAAATAACTTGGAGAGAATTAGGCCATATAAAAGGAGGTCACTCAGTTTCTTAAAACATATCCTGCATTTTCAGACAATTACTAAAGAGTATAGAAGAGTATCCCAATGGATACTTAGTGTCAGCTTACTAAACTGAGATTTTTACACCTACGGACAGTGATAAATCCGTCCACCATTGTGTGGTTTTGGGGTAGGAAGTTCATGGCTGTGTGAGGGGATTTGATAGATGATAAGTAGAATATCAGTTGAGGGACTGATATGAGTGGTTCTGGGAAATCAAGTCAGGGGAGGGAGAAACTAGGACACAGGTTCCTGTTGACTTTGGGTAGCAGGTTGTGTATACATCAAGGATGCATTGATTTAAAGTCTGAAATCAGAGAAGGCTCCAGATTAAACCCAAAGCCTTGAAGGCCTGGGCACTAACATTAGTAGTTAATGTGTGCATTTGTGAAAGATTGATGTGTCAAATGTTTGGGGCATTATCAGATTTGGGGGTGTCATTACTAAAAAAGGGTAGGTCAAGTCTGAACATTACAGTATGGAAAACCAACAAGTATGAAAACCCAGTCTACAACACACCCTTGTATGAACCAGTGGGTAATCATATTGGACTGTACATTGGTTAGTTTTATAGACTACATTTTACTTCATTCAATAGGTTAAAGAAGCAGCAGTCCTAGTATGAACTCTAGGATAAATACTAACTTCTGAAGTACATGCCAACCCTATACTTCAATGTGGTATCAACTAGTGTTTGTTTAGTTCAGTGCATTCTGAATTTGGATAAGGCCATACAACAGGAGTCAACTGCTGCCATTTGAGGTCTTTTATATGAAGATAATAGGTTAAATGCATAGAGGAATGGTGGGTCATTACAAGGAAATCATATGACTAAGGCAAGTGTAGTATGTTGGAGTATTAGTGAACCTAAAGAATAGTATAATAGTAAATAAATGAGTAGGCATCAATATAGAATAAGTAAACTAATAATAGATGATAATGTATTGATATGGAAATTCATATTATAGGTTTATTGAACTCTGACTCAGCACTCGATCGTTACTCGCAGCTCGGGACGACAGGCAAGTACACTTTCTGTTCTACTTCCAATTTTGATGTTTTGTGCAGTACATGGTCATATGTTCTTTTACTTGATGACACGATGGACACACGAGTGAGAGTCATGAACCCTGTTTATTATACTCTTGTTTAGCTCCTTTTTTGTGACTTATTTAGGTTCATGAGTACTGGTTGGAAGGGGAAATATCCTAGTAGACGTGTGAACTACCCATTCTATCCCAATATGTCTAATCTTGAATGCTAGCAACTGCACACGACTCGTGCAGTATGCCTTATTTTACCCCTTATCCGTTCACATGTCGAAAAGGGTATTTCAATTTCACTTTAGATAGACTGTCTTTCATTATTTTACCACTTGACATGTCACTATGCTTTCATACTCATTCCAGTTGACATATTACTCTACGATTCATACTTTATTCTAGATATACTATGCCATCACATTACTGTTTAGCTTTCTTTTGCATATGATATATTCACGTACTGTCGATCCTATTATGTTGCGGATAGCTTTTCAGCTTGTGTGCTTGTTCCAATCCTGACTGGATAACCAACATTTTAGGTGATGAGTTAGAGGAGTTCTGTACTACCTTTTATGAGCAGACGGAAGACCCTGACTTGATCATACAGGAGGACTTGGATGCGGGACTACCCTCCGCAGAAGATTATTAGCTAGACAGCATTTATAGAGCATGTGTTGCTAACAAAAACTCTTGATTGTATTTCATTTTTATTATGGATTTTGAGAGTTGAGTAGTGGATTCTCTTTTATACATTTTATACATTGAGATCATTTCTTCTATCATATTTGGTCTCTATACTTGGTGACCTTATTCAGTTATCAGTTTGTTCCTTTTACCATAGTTATTGTATTTACAAATTTCCTTGAGAATTGATATGTAAATTTATGAACTGCATGGTTGTATTTATAAACTGTGGAGATGACTAGACAGCGTTCTACCACCGATACCGCGGCATAGGCTGGACGTACCCACGGCTCATGTCCAATTAATGGGTGCGGGTCGTGACAGTGAGCTCGACCTCCGCGGAGCGCTGCTCAACGGAGGGGACCGCCCGATAGGAGGCGGGAAGAACGCCGGATGCCGGAGAGGTGGGGGGGCGTCTCGAAGAGGGGGAGACGGGGGAGACAAACCCGCCGGACGCCCGCTCTGCGTCGGGAAGGGGGAATCCGAGCACGCGCGCGTGGCCACCAGGGCCCACGATGGGAGGGAAACTGGAGCCAGGAAGAGTACACGGCCGCCAGGTGGGGGGGAGGCTGGGAGGGAGGGAGGGACTCGGCGCAGGAGAGTGGCCGGGAAGCTCAGCGGGGGGGCTGAGGGAGGAGGAGGCGGAGTTGGGCCACCGCAGGGGGCGGGTGGCCTGGGGAGGAGGGGGGCTGCGCCGCGGGAAGGGACGAGGTGGGTTGGGAGGTTACCTGCGACGGGGCCTGCGGGGACCTCGAGACGGGGGCGGGAAGGGAGGAGGAGATCGCGCCAGCGGCGTCAGGGACGGCGGCGGCGCCCGAGGGCTCGGAGGGGGAGGCACAGCGGGGGGATGCGCGCCTATCGAGGGCTGCACGGCTCCAACGGGGGGATTTTGATAATAATTGCTAAAAGTATTTTTGGATTTTGGTATTAGTAGGACTGGATATTATATATATATATATATATATATATATATATATATATATATATATATATATATATATTTTATATATATATATATATATATATATATATATATATATATATATATATAATATATATATATATATATATATATATATATATATATATATACACACACACACACACACACACATATAGTAAAAAAATTATGTATATATATACATATATATAAAAAATATATATATATACATATATATAAGTAAATATAGATTATATATAGTTATATATATAGATAAAAAAGAAAAAAAGAATTTACTTTACTTAACAGTAAGCAGAGAAGCCCGATCCCTGTTACGCTGAAGCGAGGTAGGGAATTCAAAAGATTTAAATTCAAATCTTTCGAATTACTGAATCAAATTGGTTCAAAATTGCTGGTGGGAAATCCATGTGATATTCTCTTCGATCCTAACCCGAATCCCGATCAAAAACCCTATCCAAAATCAAATGTAATTCGGATTGAAGATCGGGTACATATATACCCATTCGATAGGGAACTTCGAAAAACCCAAGCAAACCCGAGCGGATCCCTGACCCACGCATATATGTAACGAGAGAAAGAGGAAGAAAAAACCCTAACCCTCTAAACTAACATGTCACCCAGCGCCACACCCTATTCCCTAGGCGTCGGCGACCCCCTCCCCTAAGCGTGCTCCGCTATGTTGGATACCGACCGTGTGCAGCCGCACGGGCAGCAGTAGCAACGTGCATCAGTGGTAGTAGCAACGGCAGCAATCAGGCTAATTCGAGGTAAGTTTTCTCCCACCTCATTAAACTATTTTTTGATCTACAGGATCCTATATGTAGACAACCTATAAGGCTCTAGTCCCCTTAAAATAGAATGATACACACCCCAATTGATCGCTCGAAAAATCGATGCAAAGATGACGAGAAACTGTTAGAAAATAGAACAATTTTGGGTCCAACACCATGTATTAAAAGGCGGATAACTGTCATGTTATAGGAGATTTCTAGAACCTACTTGGAAAGATTCGTAGCCTATATAACCGGGTTTAATCCGTAAATTAGTTGTATAAATTCTGTAATTATTTTCTGATTAAAATAGTTTCAAAAACTGAAAAAAAAATTAGTTTTCAAAACCACCAATTTTAATAAACTTTTTCGATACGAGGTCTGTTCCGACAAATCGGGCAAGATGGTCACAACCCGTGAGCATCGAAAAATGCGTACGGGTGTTGCGGACGTGTGGGATTTGACGGAACTCGATTTTGCTGTGTGTGCGAGACAAAATCATGATGTATCCTTCGAGATATTCCGTATCAGCCCTTTTGCAAACTAACTCCTAACTTCGTTCACGTTCGTCTTCATGAGACGAAACTTGCGCCAACAGGACCGTATCATTTTTCTAGTCATGTATGTCAAGTTTGGTCCGATTATAAGAAGGTCGACCAAAATGCTATTTTGGCGGGCTCGCGATCCGATATAACGAACAAATTTGTACATGACCCATCGGAATCCAATTGGACATACAGTTGGATTCGTATCATCAAACCAGACCCGTAAACATGTAGTTTGATGACTTTAGTGACCATAGACTTTGGCACACTTTTTGGTGCAAAGCGGATCCAACGGTAGACATTGTTTTGACCCAAAATTACGATTTTTGTCCTTGTATCCAGAATTGGACTTTTAGGTAGGTATTTTTAGACATTGCTTTTATACAAACATGTTGGTAATGTCTGTTTCAGCATCCGGGGACTGTTGCGTAAGTTTGACTTTTGTGGCTCACTGAGTGGTTGGGTATTATCGATTTTACCAGAAAGGGAACCAGGAAAGCATATATACTGATTGCTTTCAATTCCTGATAGTTTTTCCATTTCATATTATACATATGCTCTTCCTGCCTTACTGACATGCTTGTTACACGGGTTAGTATCATGGATCCTACATATTATATTTTTTGTTTACCATCCATGTGATTGTCGTGTTCATGACTTGTTCGAATCCATGAGTACTAGTCAGGCAAAAAAATATCTTAGTAGATGTGTGAACTACCCTTTCTATCTCCGGTATCTTTCGTGGAGAATAGAAGTCGCACACGCCACATGCGGGGTGCCAGATTTATCCCTTAGCTATTCATACCACAAACACGATATTTCAACACATATAGATAGATATTGCTTCACTTGTTCATCCTGTGTCACCATGTTTCCTTCTAGTTGCTATATTTTGTTATAGAGTTGTCTGTTCACTTTCCTACTAAACATGATGCATGTTACTTTCTAGATTGAATTCTTATTTGCTATTTTTTATGTCATGTAAATTCTATCATGTCTTGAATAGCTTGTCATATGTGTGCTTGTTCCATTCCTGACTGGAAACCAATATTTTTCAGGTTAGTCGTGACTTCTCTTAGCATTGGGAGATACGAGTGTACTTGTCGGCCAAAACCTAGATATTAGTTAGATAGAGGTGTTGTTCAATATTTGTAAGAACATTATACTTTTCTTTAAATGTAAAACTTTAAACATTGTAAATTGGTTAGTTTGTGAATGAGCAATAAAGTTATTATTTATCTGACTTTGAGCATTGTGGCTAGACAGCATTCTACCATCGACACTGCGGTGTAGGCTGGCTTGCGCATACATTCACATCCCGAAAAGCGGGTACGGATCGTGACAATACGATATCACGTCCGGGGGATGACTATCTGTGAGACCCGTCTCACTGTATCGGTATTTTATACGGATACGTGTTTTAATTTGAGCCGTATTTCGTATTCATTAATTTGCGTGATATTTTAAATTTTTTTCGAAGAATTAGATTTTCATGACTTGGTTTAACTTGGATTTGGTTTTATTTGGTTCGGTTCCACTTTGACTTGGTTTGGTTTAGTTTGGTTTCTCATGAGATGAGGTGTATGGTTAAGATTAAAGTAGAGAGGAATGAATGGTGGAGATCACTTGAGCTTGTTATGTAAGGCACTTTTTCTCTCTCCCTCCTCATTCACCCTCATTCATTTCTTTTCCACCGAAACCCTAGCCATTAGAGAGAGACAAGTACACCTTGCCGAATGTTGGACGATTTCAATTTCGTTTGTTCCATTCTCTTTATTGTTAAATTCTAAGCATGTTTAGAACTTGGAGTTTTTGATTTTACCGGGTAGATTGTGGTAGATCTAGCCTTATGGTATTTTCGGTTTTCATGGGTTTTGATCTGTTAGACTTGCTTATTTTTGCTAACAGATGGTTCCATGTTGTAGAGAATTTCATTTTACCCAAATTTGACCCATGGAAGTTTAGATTTGGGTTCCTATTGTAGTTTGGAGGAGCATGGAGGCCATGGTATTTCCCATGGACATATTCTCTGTGGGAAGCCATTATTTGTATTTTATAGCTGCATGCTTGCTTGCATTTTTGAGCCGCATGCATGATATTCATTTTGCATGGCTGCATGCAAATTCATTTCGGTCGCATGGCCCTCTTGTTTTGCAGTGGTAGCATGTTAATATTGTATTAGCTTGGCTTTTTTTCCATTTCCTGGCCGTATGTAAATAGTCCTTGGTCGCATGAGTTTGCTAGTAGGCAATGATTGCATGCACTTTATTATAGTGGCCGCATGCATTTGTTTGCAAAGCTATTTGCTTGGCCACATATGTGCTTTGGCAGCACAATAATGCTTTGGCCGCATTAATGTTTTGTCTCTGAATGTGTTAAATAATTGGCATTGGTTATTTTTGCATGACTTTCATACATTAATTATTTTTGCATGGCTTAGTACAGTAGTTGCTTTGCATAGGTTAATTGCATTAGTTGCTGTGGTATGGTCTTTACATATATTAGTTAGCCGCACAGGCTTACAAGCTGGCCGCATGTATAATTTTGCCGTATATGGCCTTGTGCAAGTGGCTGTGCACTTGCAACTTGCATGGCCTAGAATATTCATTAGCCGTATGCATGATATCTCCTTGGCCGCATAGAGCAGTTGCAGTCTTGGCCGCATGAGAATCCTTGCTTGGCCGCATGGACTAGTTTGCTTGAGCATTAAATGCTCACATGCAAGCTAATACTTATAGCTTATAGGTTGTATGATGGCAATTATATATATATTTTTAAGCCGCATGGAGAAGGCTTTAAGTGCCTACGATTAGCTTTGATTGTTAAAGCATCTTGGCCACATGGCCTTATACTATTTTGTATGGCATTAATTTCCAAATTGCTGGCCGCATGAGAAATTTTGGCCGCATGACCTTATATACTTGCATGGCATATTATATTGTATATAATAATTATTTGGCCACGTGCCCTTTCAATTGTTTTGCTTGAGTGGAAGCTTGCATTTATTGCGGGTTCCTCTCTCCTTGTCTTTTTTGGTTGCATGAATATTTCTTACTGGCCGCATGGCCCCTTCAGTTATTTTCTGGCCGCATAAGCTTTGGCTGGCCGCATGGGTGGCTCTCCCACTCTCTTTGGCCGCATGTATGTTCTCCCACCTTTGGGCCGCATGGGGTCCACTTTGATTGTTTAAATGTTTTATTTGCCTGAATTGTGGTCAGAATGTCTTCCCACTCCCAACATAAAAGTTGTAGAGTTTTTCCTTGGCTTCAAGAATATATATATATAATATTAATTAACTGTGCAAGTTTCTTTTATTTTGATATGGAACTCCTGATTGTACTATACATTTTCTATTCTTGGCCTAAATTGCGACGACCCACTTAATAGTTGGTTATTTCTTTAATAATGAATTGCTTAGCACGATAGTGATCCGTTGTGGTGCACTCCAGATTGGTAACAAGATGAATAATAATGACTTGATAGTGGCCCGTCGTGGCACACTCTTGATAAGTGATAATGATAACGACATGATAGTGACCGCCGTGGCGCACTCTTGACAAGAAAACCTGACATGCTATTTTTCGAAATGCTGTTGCGACGGCTAACCTGACATGACAAATTGAATAGCCTGGACACCGTGGACGATTGTGCTTGTACGAATAAATCCGTCTTGTCTTGCATCATGTCTAGGACGGGAACCTCTGAGTACCACGGTCAGGGGTACCCACTGAAATCGACTAAGGTTAACAACTAGAATAATCCAGTAGTCATGAAGAGATTTCCCAGCTACAGGCAATCCTGTTATCTGGGCGCCCCACTTGGGATCTGTAGCCTGCCGACGAGTAGGGCACATTTCCAGCACACTGTCATGTGTTGCACCCCTATTGTACTAATATTCGACCTGGATAACCTGGATGGTCTGTAGGGCTTGTGGCTGTGGAATAATCTCACTGCATCTTGCTAGTAACTAGGCCTGTGATAACCCTAGTTAGTTAAAGTATCAAACCGTACTTATTGCTTGGTCGTGAATGTTGGATGGAGTTCAGTCTGTCTAGTCTTGTTTTGATCTTGTACATGATTGATACATGTCCTGATTTCTTATTTTATCTTGCCGATAAATGGTGGGAGAAACCAAGTCCTGTTCAGACGAAGGGTTACAACCCCTGTCCTTGTTTGGTTTACGGGTTGTAACCTGGTTATCTGAATAGTCCCATGGTTATCCCATCGTATATCACCTTTCTAGTCTAAGTCTTATCTAGATCCAGTTCCTAATTGTTCCAGGATAATAATTGCAATGATTGTCACTCTAATGTATTGTACTCTGTATTGTCACTCTCTCACTGTCACTTAATGATTGTCACCTCTAGCAATAAATGATCAGAGACCAAGTTCAGTTCAGGCGAAGGGTTACAATCCCGGTCCTTGTTTGGTTTAAGTGTTGTAACCTGGCTTTCGGAACAGTACCTTCGTCCTCTCTGCGTATATTGCCTAGCTCTATTTATTTAACATGTTCTCCAGTTTACTTTATGTCAAATGATGATTTACTTACTGTCTTCCTATGATCGGGAGGAGTGCAATGGTACTGCACGAATCTTGATCCTCCTTTACTTATTGCTTTCTCTCCTTGTTGATTGCCTATGATTGCTGGTTTTAAGTTCATAGTTTGGCCTTCTATGTGGTACTTGCTAGTTTGGGGTCTGACCCCACTGGTTTTGTATGGCTAGGTTCTGATAAGAAGAGCCCGAAGGATCTACCGCACCATCTACTCGATGGTGACCAGCCGGAGCACCAGAGTGCCTCAGTGGGTTTCTTCTTCATTCTCCCACTGATATGTAAATTCTCCTCTTGTAGCGTTTAGCCCCGAGCACGTGTTTAGCTCGTGTTTTGGTATTTTCCTTGATATTGTAGCCTACGGACATAAACATGATATGGGTATTCTAGACTATAGCTAGTCCTTATCGTGTACGACTAATACTCTAGCTAGTCATCAGTTCTGTGGTACTGGCTTCATGATCATTCGTATATATATGGTTCGGGATGGCTTACTATTGTATGTATGATGATCATGCTCTTTGCTCTTGTATAATTACCTATGATTGAGATACCTAGGATTGTTAAACCTTAGGATTGACTGATGGCTTGTAGAGTAACCCCCATGTCTTGACAGCTTATACGTAATTTTAGAGTATTAACGTACTTTGGGATTACGTAGCTGGCTGTGTACGCCTCTGTCCAGTATTCTGGTTCTGGGGCGTGACAAAGTTTTAGTGGTGGCCATACATGTCTCGATTTTCAGATTTGTGAGGGTTACCATGTTTAGATATCTCAATCACGATTATCCTTATTGATCTCCTTCGAATTATTCTCTATCTCTGATACATGACTTGATATCTGTTTTGATCGTTGGTCATTCCTGTTCCCATGATTTGATCTTGTGTCCTTCAACTTTTAAGGGCACTGTTCTTGATCCTTCTGATTATCTTATTCGTGTTTTGCCGAGGGCAGCTCAGCATTCTTCAGCCAGGCCAGTTATGGAGGATCAGTCTCAGCATACAGGCAGAGATGTCAGTCCATCCCGATCAGCCAGTCACTTCTGTCTTCGTATCTTGAGACAGGTGATAAAGTTCATACATCTATTTCAACAACGATAACACGTCCTGGATAGAGTCATGTCTTGAACTAAGTCATTGGTACCGACTTACCTTGAGGCTTGACTTTTATCCATTTTGGGAATCAGCTTAGGCCAGCGAGGACGTTGGTTTCTACACAACTGTCTCAGGAGACATATTGATCCATATGCCTCCAGCCCTTCTTGATCATGATTGTATTTGTTCTTGTGCATTTATTTACCGCTTACGCATTTATTTATATTACTGATTGTTTTATTTTACTTATATGACATACTTGATTTATTGAGATTGTTGAGTTTCCTGGAGCTTTTGTTTTGTTATCTGGCTCGACTAGCCTCAGGAAATTCCGAGGACGGAATTTTTCTAAGGTGTTGAGAGTTGTGAGACCCGTCTTACTGTATCGGTATTTTATACAAATACGTATTTTAATTTGAGCCGTATTTCATATTTATTGATTTGCGTGATATTTTAAAATTTTTTCGAAGAATTGGATTTTCATGACTTGGTTTAACTTGGATTTAGTTTTATTTGGTTCGGTTCCACTTTGACTTTGTTTGGTTTAGTTTGGTTTCTCATGAGA
The DNA here is from genome assembly GCA_029216955.1 of Iris pallida. Lineage (NCBI taxonomy): Eukaryota > Viridiplantae > Streptophyta > Magnoliopsida > Asparagales > Iridaceae > Iris > Iris pallida. The sequence goes on along the minus strand of JANAVB010010174.1, from coordinate 20,009 downwards.
TGAGGTGTATGGTTAAGATTGAAGTGGAAAGGAATGAATGGTGGAGATCACTTGAGCTTGTTATATAAGCCACTTTTTCTCTCTCCCTCCTCATTCACCCTCATTCATTTCTTTTCTACCGAAACCCTAGCCATTAGAGAGAGGCAAGTACACCTTGCCGAATGTTGGACGATTTCAATTTCGTTTGTTCCATTCTCTTTATTGTTAAATTTTAAGCATGTTTAGAACTTGGAGTTTTTGATTTTACCGGGTAGATTGTGGTAGATCTAGCCTTGTGGTATTTTCAGTTTTCATGGATTTTGATCTGTTAGGCTTGCTTATTTTTGCTAACAGATGGTTCCATGTTGTAGAGAATTTTATTTTATCCAAATTTGACCCATGGAAGTTTGGATTTGGGTTCCTATTGTAGTTTGGAGGAGCATGGAAGCCATGGTATTTCCCATGGACATATTCTCTGTGGGAAGCCATTATTTGTATTTTAAAGCTGCATGCTTGCTTGCATTTTTAAGCCACATGCATGATATTCATTTTGCATGGCCGCATGCAAATTCATTTCGGCCGCATGGCCCTCTTGTTTAGCAGTGGTAGCATGTTAATATTGTATTAGCTTGGCTTTTTTTCCATTTCCTAGCCACATGTAAATAGTTCTTGGCCGCATGAGTTTGCTAGTAGGCAATGATTGCATGAACTTTTATAGTGGCCGCATGCATTTGTTTTCAAAGCAATTTGCTTGGCCACATATGTGCTTTGGCAGCACAATAATGCTTTGGCCGCATTAATTCTTTGGCTCTGAATGTGTTAAATAATTGGCATTAGTTATTTTTGCATGACTTTCATACATTAATTATTTTTGCATGGCTTAGTACAGTAGTTGCTTTGCATGGGTTAATTGCATTAGTTGCTGTGGTATGGTCTTTACATATATTAGTTAGCCGCATAGGCTTACAAGCTGGCCGCATGTATAATTTTGTCGTATATGGCCTTGTGCAAGTGGCTATGCACTTGCAACTTGCATGGCCTAGAATATTCATTATCCGCATGCATGATATCTCCTTGGCTGCATAGAGTAGTTGCAGTCTTGGTCGCATGAGAATCCTTGCTTGGCCGCAAGGACTAGTTTGCCTGAGCATTAAATGCTCACATGCAAGCTAATACTTATAGCTTATAGGTTGCATGATGGCAATTATATATATATTTTTGAGCCGCATGGAGAAGGCTTTAAGTGCCTACGGTTAGCTTTGATTGTTAAAGCATCTTGGTCGCATGGCCTTATACTATTTTGCATGGCATTAATTTCCAAATTGCTGGCCGCATGAGGAATTTTGGCCGCATGGCCTTATATACTTGCATGGCATATTATATTGTATATAATAATTTTTTGGCCACGTGCCCTTTCAATTGTTTTGCTTGAGTGGAAGCTTGCATTTATTGCGGGTTCCTCTCTCCTTATTTTTTTTTGGTTGCATGAATATTACTTGCTGGCCGCATGGCCCCTTCAGTTATTTTCTAGCCGCATAAGCTTTGGCTGGCCGCATGGGTGGCTCTCCCACTCTATTTGGCCGCATGTATGTTCTCCCACCTTTGGGCCGCATGGGGGTCCACTTTGATTGTTTAAATGTTTTATTTGCCTGAATTGTGGTCAGAATTTCTTCCCACTCCCAACATGAAAGTTGTAGAATTTTTCCTTGGTTTCAAGAATATATATATATATATATATATAATATTAATTAACTGTGCAAGTTTCTTTTATTTTGATATGGAACTCCTGATTGTACTGTACATTTTCTATTCTTGGCCTAAATTGCGACGACCCACTTAATAGTTGGTTATTTCTTTAATAATGAATTGCTTGGCACGATAATGACCCGTTGTGGTGCACTCCAGATTGGTAACAAGATGAATAATAATGACTTGATAGTGGCCCGTCGTGGCGCACTCTTGATAAGTGATAATGATAACGACATGATAGTGACTGCCGTGGCGCACTCTTGACAAGAAAACCTGACATACTATTTCTCGAAATGCTGTTGCGACGGCTAACCTGACATGACAAATTGAATGGCGTGGACACCGTGGACGATTGTGCTTGTACGAATGAACCCGTCTTGTCTTGCATCATGTCTAGGACGGGGACCTCTGAGTACCACGGTCAGGGGTACCTACTGAAATCGACTAAGGTTAACAACTAGAATAATCCAGTAGTCATGAAGAGATTTCCCAGCTACAGGCAATCCCGTTATCTGGGCTCCCCACTTGGGATTTGTAGCCTGCCAACTAGTAGGGCACATTTCCAGCACACTGTCATGTGTTGCACCCCTATTATACTAATATTCGACCTGGATAACCTGGATGGTCTGTAGGGCTTGTGGATGTGGAATAATCTTACTGCATCTTGCTAGTAACTAGGCCTGTGATAACCCTAGTTAGTTAAAGTATCAAGCCGTACTTATTGCTTGGCCGTGAATGTTGGATGGAGTTCAGTCTGTCTAGTCTTGTCTTGATCTTGTACATGATTGATACATGTCCTGATTTCTTATTTTATCTTGTCGATAAATGGTGGAAGAAACCAAGTTCTGTTCAGACGAAGGGTTACAACCCCGGTCCTTGTTTGGTTTACGGGTTGTAACCTGGTTATCTGAATAGTCTCATGGTTATCCCATCGTATATCACCTTCCTAGTCTAAGTCTTGTCTAGATCCAGTTCCTGATTGTTCCAGGATAATGATTGCAATGATTGTCACTCTAATGTATTGTACTCTGTATTGTCACTCTCTCACTGTCACTTAATGATTGTCACTTCTAGCAATAAATGATCAGAGACCAAGTTCTGTTCAGGCGAAGGGTTACAATCCCGGTCCTTGTTTGGTTTAAGGGTTGTAACCTGGCTTTCGGAACAGTACCTTCGTCCTCTCTGCGTATATTGCCTAGCTCTATTTATTTAACATGTTCTCCAGTTTACTTTATGTCAAATGATGATTTACTTACTGTCTTCCTATGATCGGAAGGAGTGCATTGGTACTGCACGAATCTCGATCCTCCTTTACTTATTGCTTTCTCTTCCTGTTGTTTGCCTATGATTGCTAGTTTTAAGTTCATAGTTCGGCCTCCTTTGTGGTACTTGCTATTTTGGGGTCTGACCCCACTGGTTTTGCATGGCCAGGTTCTGATAAGAAGAGCCCGAAGGATCTACCGCACCATCTACTCGACGGTGACCAGCCGGAGCACCAGAGTGCCTCAGCGGGTTTTTTCTTCATTCTTCCACTGATATGTAAATTTGCCTCTTGTAGCGTTTAGCCCCGAGCACGTATTTAGCTCGTGTTTTGGTATTTTCCTTGATATTGTAGCCTACGGCCATAAACATGATATGGGTATTCTAGATTATAGCTAGTCCTGTAGCCTCCCTTCCCGGAATTTTTAAAATATTTTGGGATTATTTATTTTTATTGAAATGGTGATTTTTAGATTTTTATAAATAATTGTTTAGTTAATTATTACGGTAGATGGTTTTAGCCACGGTTAAGAATTGGAGTACAAGACGACTAGGAATCATGGCACGGATAGCGCAGTAGCGTGCCTTGACTAGTATTTAGCCATGGTAGGGGAAGGCAGAGTCACAAGATTGTTCTAACTAGGAAAACCAGGCCAAGTTGCGACTTAACCCTACCGAAGATTTTATTTATTATTTAATTATATTATTGAGTTTTCGGGAACCCGGTTGTACCGAACCTGTCCAGATTAGACCCAAGTCAAATCCAAGCCCATGTAGTCATGTAGTGGGACCAAATACGGCCATGTAGACATGTCTGGTAAATGCAAAGATTTTGTATATATTTTAGGAATTGGCATTTATTTTTCTAGATATTTATATATGTAAATTATAGGTATTATTAATATTAAATAGCGTTTTAGAATATTTATACTATTTTTTGGGGCCCAGTAATGGGAGTATATGATGTGCCCATCCAGGAGCTACTATTAAATTATTTTAATTACTAGTGGAGTTATTATTATTAATAATATTATTATTATGGTTATTGAAAATAAACTATTCATTATTATTAGTTATTATTAATTTATTCTTTAACAAAAGAATAAATATATGTGTATAAAAATATATATATAAGTGCATGTATATATATAAATATTGTATATGTGTAATTATATATAAATATATATTATATTGATATGTAAATGAGTGTACAAATATTTCTGTATACGTATATACATAGATATTGTGTATGTGTATATATATATATAATATATAGATAATTGTGTGCATGGGTATATATATAAATATATATATGAATAAGTATTTGTATATGTATAAGAAATTGTGTGTAAATATATATATGTATATAGTACATAAGTATTTATGTATATATACATATATAAATATATATATGTATAGTAATAAACAAAAGAAAAAGAAAAAAAGAAAAAGAAAAAGAAAACAAATATTAATAAATTTTCCCACAAACTAGAAACCAGCCCAGGCTAGCAGTAGGCCCAAACAAACCGAGCCTACACCCAGGCCCACAGGCCCAGGATTTCCCCTCAGATGTGCAACAGGCCCATGTGAGAAACAACGCAGCCCCTGGCCGAGCGAAACACAGCACCCGACTATGTACGTAAACAGTACATATAGAAATTCGAGAGTTCAACCATAAGAGGAGAATCGAGTAAACCCTAATCCTAATGACCGCCACCCACGGCCCCGACCTCGAGGGCGACCACGGCACCACCGTAGGCCACCGCCGGCCGGCGGGCACGCACGCAAGTGCGCGCGCGGGCGGCGACAGCAGCTGCGATACCAGCAACAGCGGCAGTTATAGCAATGAATGCAAGTTTGCGAAAGGAATTCTTCCTCCACGCTCGGCGTCGTCGCGAGCCGCTTTCTCCGGTATGATCCCGACATAACCAACTCCTAGTCCCTTCAGTTATTTTGATTTTAGCCGCCCTAGAGTTCCCGGAAAATCGACTCCAAGTCGACACAAATCCTGTTCGTAAACAGGGTATTGTACCGTCCCAATGACCTGTTTGGAAGGAACATATCTTCCAATCTAGATCAATTCGTTGAAATCTAGTTAAGCAGATTTAAAGACAACCTATAGGGCACCATAACGCAACTTGTAGATCCAGATTTCATTAACGGTGCACAAAGAAATCCGTGTTTTAAAATCAAGAAAAACCTGTGAAAACAGTTTTCAAAAAACTAGAAAAATTCATCGATATGACGTGTGTCCCGCAATTCCGGCCAACGTGGTCGCGAACCGAAAGCATCGAAAGCTGCGTAATGGCTTCGTGGTCGTGTAGGCTTTGACGGAATTCAAATTGGTTGCGTGTGCGCTACGAATTTGATGCGTATCCGTCGAAATTCACCGTATCGTGCACTTTGCAAATTCTCCAATTACTTCGTGCACGCTCGTCAGATCGAGACGAAACTTGTGCCAACAGGACCGTATCATTTTTCTGGTCCTGTATGCCAAGTTTGGTACAATTCTGAGACAGTTGAATCGTACGTCGTTTTGCGGGCCCCACGGTCCCACTCAACGGGCTATTTTGTGCACAGCCCACTGAAATCCAACTTTGGATATACGGTTGGGTTCGTATCGAAAAACCAGATCCGTAGACATGTAGTTTGATCACTTTAGAGACCGTTGACTCTGGCACACTTTTCGGTGTAAAACGGGTCCAACGGCGGACATCATTTTTGTCCGAAATTACCGTTTTACCCCTGTATCCAGAATTGGACTTAAGGACAGGCAATCCTAGCTAATTTGACTATTCTGAGAATGTTAGCGATGTCTGTTTCAGCTTTCGGAGACAGTTGTGACGACTTGGACTTTCTGATTTGTGACTGGCGATACATTATTGGTTCTTCGCGCTACCACCAGGCAAGTATACCTTGCCAACTTGTACAGTATAATTTATATGCATGTTCATCATCTCGATGTGGTTCTTTTCCTTACATTCGTGATTGCTTGATTCCATGTCTAGTACACTCATCCTGTTATGGTTTTACTTTACATGTTTCTAGTTTCTTGCTCCTTTTCTGTTATGATATTTTCTACCTGTTACACTGTGTTAGTCTCATACGTGTTGCTTGATAGAGTCGTCTAGTCCCAGACTACGATTTCCTTAACTTGATTATAACTTGACTTGACTTGACATGACTTGAGTGGGACTTGACTTTGACATTCTATAGATTATGAGTACTTACCTTGACTATGGTCTATAGAATTTTATACTAGGATTGGCTACTGTCTTGGTTGTGAGTACTTGCCTTGACTGCGATTGAGACATTATAGATTGTGAGTACTTGCCTTGACTGCAGTTTATAGCCAGCCATTTCTAGTATGGCATGCCAGTGTCTTAGGATCCGCGTGTTTAGATCTTGTGCCTTGGTTCATTTTGTCTCGTTGGATATCCTTGATTGTTTCTTGCTTCTTTTTACTGTTACATGTTGGCTTGTATATTATGTATCTTGCTCGTCCTCTGAGGACCTGATGATCTCTTCAGGTTTAGCGACTACATGGAGTTAGTTAGCAGAGCGGAATGGTAGAGGATTGCGATGTATGACACAGGTATTTGCGTGTGATATTTCTTTATTATCTTTTCGTGCTTTATATTCGGTACCGTGATATACTCTGCTTATTTATAGACTCATATCGTTCTTGGAGTCTAATCGAACAAGATGCTAATGGACTGCAGACCATGACCCATACTTGTTCATTTTTGTTTTATATGATTCATGTGGATTGAGATATAGTTTAGATTAGACATGATACCCTATGCTGGACAGCTTATACGTACTCGAGTCGGGCTGGAGTCCGCTCGATACCTAGCTGGCTTGCTCACGAGCTCGCGTCCGAAAACCGGGTGCGGGTCGTGACAAGTCCTTATCATATACGACTTATACTCTAGCTAGTCATCAGTTCTGTGGTACTGGTTTCATGATCATTCGTATATATATGGTTCGGGACGCCTTACTATTGTATGTATGATGATCGTGCTCTTCGCTCTTGTATAATTGCCTGTGATTGAGATACATAGGATTGTTAAACCTTAGGATTGACTGATGGCTTGTAGAGTAACCCCCATGTCTTGACAGCTTATACGTGATTTCAGAGTATTATCGTACTTTGGGATTGCGTAGCTGGCTGTGTACGCCTCCGTCCAGTATTCTGGTAGCTGGCTGTATACGTGGTTTCAGAGTAACCCCCATGTCTTGATGGCTTGTAGAGTAACCCCCATGTCTTGACAACGAGGATGTTGGTCTCTCTCTCTCTCTCTCTCTCTCTCTCTCTCTCTATATATATATATATATATATATATATATATATATATATATATATATATGGAAAACGAGATATGAGCCATAGGCTCATACTCTTATATGAGCCATTCCACGTGGCTTCCATGGGGACCAATAAAAATATAGTGACTTGGAAAAAAAATTAATAGATAGAAATAAAAGATCCCATAAAAGATTTGATAAATAATAACTTACCATATCTTTGCGTAGGAACTTACCAAATATGTTTGCCTATAAATTTAAATAGATAGAAAAAATGTGTTGTAATGTTAATATTAATATTAATGTTAATATATTTTTAATATTAATATTAATGTTAATATTAGTTTTAATTTTAATTTTAATGTTAATATTAATAATAATATAATATTAATATTAATTTTAATTTTAATTTTAATGTTAATGTTAATATTAATGTTAATGTTAATGTTAATGTTAATGTTAATGTTAAAAATAATTTTAATTTTAATTTTAATTTTAATTTTAATTTTAATTTTAATTTTAATGTTAATATTAATGTTAATATTATTGTTAATAATAATATCAATTTTAATGTTAATATTAATATTAATTTTTTTTTTAATTTTAATTTTAATTTTAATTTTAATTTTAATTTTAATATTTTTTTATTTTTAATATTAATGATAATGTTCATTTTAATTTTAATTTGGAGGGACAAATGACATTATTCTTATTTAAATTCCAAGGTAAACATATTTGGTAAGTTCTTAAGCAAAGATATGGTAAGTTATTATTTATCAAATATTTATGAGATCTTTTATTTCTATCTATTTAAATTTTCTCTTCCAAGTCACTATATTTTTATTGGTCGACATGGAAACCACGTGTGATGGCTCATATAATAGTATGAGCCTCATATCCGCTTTCTCATATATATATATATATATATATATATATATATATATATATATATATATATATATATTATTTATTTATTTATTTTTTATTTATATATATATATATATATATATTTTTTATTTATTTATATATATATATATATATATATATATATATATATATATATATATATAAGAAAAATATATATATATATATATATATATATATATATATATATATATATATATATATATATGGAAAATATATATATATATATATATATAAATATATATATATATATATATATATATATAAGAAAATATATATATATATATATATATATATATATATATATATATATATATATATATATATATATATATATATATATATATATGGAAAACGGGATATGACTCATAGGCTCATACTCTCATATGAGCCATCCAACGTGGCTTTCATGTGGACCAATAAAAATATATTGACTTGGAAGAGAAAATTTAAATAGATAAAAATAAAGGATCCCATTAAAGATTTGATAAATAATAACTTACCACATTTTTGCCTAGGAACAACTTGCCAAATATATTTGCCAAAATTAAAAGATTTAGTAAACAATAACTTACAACGGTGGAGACCGACATGCTATGGCGGAGGAGTAATGCTATTCGTACCTCCAAAATGTCCAAACTATCCCTCCTTACATGACAGCTGATGTGGCATCTGACATGTCAGATGTCTTGGTAAATTCGAACCCAAAATATTACTTAGCCAAAATTTTAATGTGAATGTGAATGATAATTATATTAATATAAATGTTAATGTTAACGTTAATGTTAATATTAATGTTAATGTTAATTTTAACCTTTAAACTTTAATGTTAATATTAATAATAATAATATTATTATTATTAATATTACTAATTTAAATTTAAATTTATTTTTAAATTTACTTTTAATGTTATATTTAATTTTACTTAATTTTAATTTTTAATTTAATTTAAATTTAAATTTAAATTTAAATTTAAATTTAGTTTTATACTTTATACTTTATACTTTATACTTTATACTTTATACTTTATATTTTATATTTTATATTTTAATTTTAGTTTTGATTTTAATTTTAGTTTTAATTTTAGTTTTAATTTTAATTTTAGTTTTAATGTTAATGTTAATTTTAATTTTAATTTTAATTTTAATTTTAATTTTAATTTTAATTTTAATTTTAATTTTAATTTTAATTTTAATTTTAATTTTAATTTTAATTCAATTGTAATATTATTTAATGTTAATTTAAAATTTAATTTTAAAATTTGTCTTGTCAGGTGACATGTTAGATGACAGGTAAGCTGCCACATAAGGAGGGATGCTTTGCTGGATATTTTAAAGGGACAAATAAAAAAATTTCATGACGGAGCTTACTGGCGGGTGATGCATGGATTCAACAAAAATCAAAGGAACACCAAAGGCCAAAGAAATAAAGATTTTTTTTTTCCTTTTATGAGTTCTTGCATTTCTATATATTTAAATATCTAGGCAAATAATTTTGACAAGTTCCTAGGCAAAGATATAGTAAGTTATTATTTATCGAATCTTTATTGGGAGCTTTTATTTCTATCTATTTAAATTTTTTTCCAATTTATTATATTTTTATTCGTCCATATGGAAGCTATGTGGGATGGCTCATATAAAAGTACGAGTGTATGCTCATATCCTATTAGTTTTGGATATAATCTTCTTCTTGGTGCAACTTGTTTGAACTTTTTCATACGATTCATTTGAAATGCATTTTAAAATTATATAGTAAAAGCTACTTGATAGTACTAGCTTCTACTTATCTTTTGATAAGTCGGTTCATTTTTGACACTTTTGAAAGTAAGAAAAATTGCTTTTAAAAGTTGATTATATATATATACACTTTTGAAAGTTGATTTTATATATATATATATATATATATATATATATATATATATATATATATATATATATATATATATATATATCCATCATAAACTAGCCGTTGCTTCTGCAGAATTTTCTTCAACATAGTACAAATGTCAAAGAGTTCATGATAACCTGCACATAAAAATAAGAGCAATGCTATGCCTACAACCAAATTCTTACAACCCTTTTACTCCCACCACGTGTCGGATTTCGATTGGAGGAGAGGAGTAAGTGGTGGGGTCGGGTGGAGCCCATGTAGCAGGAGGGGTGTGAGGGGTGGTGGGATCCGGTGGGACCCATGTGTAAGGGGTTGGTGAGTGAGGTTGTAAAGGTTGTAAGAATTTGGTAGTAAACTTAGCATTTTCCTAAAAATAAGAGCTACTGTTCAAATGGGACATGAGGAATGCTATGGTCATTATTTTGATGATCTATGTTTTATTTTTTTGGTTAATTTGATATCTAAATTTTTTATTTTCGTTTAAAGAGTGTATGAACTAGATTTCGTTGGTAATTTAAAATCATAAAAAATAGACTTGTGATGATCACGTGCCTTATTTTAGGATTATTTCTGTCATGACCAACCAATATCTCGGCTATAATTGATTGTAGAGTCGTCATTTTCTACTCAACAAAAGCTACGTTTATATAAAATTTCTTCGAACACCAATATTCTTAGTCGAAAAACAAAAAAAAAATATGACAAAACAACTATGAAAAATAAAGCACGTGATCGTCACATATCCATTTTTATTGAATTTTATCCAAAAATAATAAAACAAAATAAAAAGTTTATGTACCAAATTAACTAAAAAAAATCGAACTCCAAAATGGCAACCATTATTGTCACGCCCCAGAACCAGAATACTGGAGAGCGGGGGACAGACACAGCCAACTATGTACATTGAAGTGAATCCTACCTCGCAATACGGTCACGACTGTCTAGATGCATGAAGGTTTACTACAAGCCATTAGTCTCTTAGGGTCAAGAACAAGCCTAGTGTCTCAATCTCAAGCAAGCAAGTAAATGTAACAAGATAATGGTAGATCATCAGACATACAAAGTAAGGCATCCCCAACATTACATATTCAGATGATCATAAAGCTAGTCATACAAATGCGAAGACTAGCAAGAGTTTAAGTCATACATGATCAAACCTAGGATTTGTCAATCATGTTACAGTCCTTAGGCAGACAGGAATGTAAATTCAAAACGAGCTAACACTTGCTAGGTGGCTAAACGCCTCAAAAGAATAATTTTACAATTAGAGTGGGAGAGCAAAATAAATCCACTCGTTGCCAGGATTTCTTCTAGTGTTCACCATATGGCTGGAAGACTGGAGATCCTCGGGAGCTACTCCAAAATCTGGCCATACAAAACCAGCTGGGTTACACCCCAGAAAGAGCAAGTGCCACAAGGGAGGCTTAACTTAAGAACTAAAACCAGTATATTAGCACATAAAGATATAGTTGATATCGAAAGACATGGGTTAAGAAAATCAGGATGATAAATGATAAGATAACTAAGGAACTATTCAAGTAACCAAGTAACAACCCGTAAACCAAATAAGGATCGGGGTTGTAACCCTTCACGTGAACAGAACTTAGTCTCTAACCAATTATCGAATAAGTAAAGCATAACAGTAACGGGCTGAAGAAACCATGTACTGGCCTTGTCTAGGCAAGACTAGACTAGACTCCATCCATCAATCACGGTCAAGCAATGAGTACGGCTTGATACTTTAACTAACTAGGGTTATCACAAGCCTAGTTACTAACAAGATGCATTGAGATGTTCCAACAGCCACAAGCCCTACAGAGTTAATCCAGGTTATCCAGTAGCAAGTTGAGAGAGTTAGATTAGGTGACTTGGGGGTACAACACATGACAGTGTACTGGAAATGTTGCCCTACTCGATGGCAGGCTACAAGTCCCATTAAAGCACCTAGATAATGAGACTGCCTGTAGCTGGAAAATCTCTTCATGAACTACTTGATCAATCTAGTCATTATCCTAGTTAGATTCAGTATGAATCCATGACCGTGATAACCAAGAATTTATGTCCTAGACTTGATGCAAGACGAGACATATAGCTTATACAAGCACAAACATCTACGGTGTCAAGACAAGAGTTACTTAGCAAGTCAAGATAGTCGTCACAACAGCATATCAAGATTATCATGTTAGGTTTACTTATCAAGAGTGCGCCATGACGGGCCACTATCATGTATTATCATGCCAAGGTTGCTTGTTAAGAGTGTGCCACGACGGGCCACTATCATGAATTATCATATCAAGTACTTGTTACTTGTTACTTGTTAAGAGTGCGCCTAAACAGGCCACTATCGTGTTATGTCTTTATATTATCATGAATGAGAAAAAGTTGCATAAAATAGCTAGTAACATATTCTTGAAGCCAAGGAAAAGATCTACAACTTTTATGTTAGGAGTTGGATGAAATTCTGGCCACAATTCAGACAAACAAGACATAAAACAGCAAAAAATAGCCAAAATAGGCACTATGCGGCCTTCTGCGGCACTATGTCGCAGGCTGCGGCACTATGCGGCAGGCAGCACTATGCGGCAGGCTGCACTATGACGCAGGCTGTGTTACCATACGGTACTATACGACAGGCTGTATTATGCCATAGGCTGCGTCACCATGCGTGTCACGACCCCCACCCACTGTGAGGGTACGAGAACGTAACAACGCCCAGCCTACGCCGCAGTGTCGGCGGTAGAACGCTGTCCTAGGTCTCAATGCATCTAACAGTATAAGGCTAAACAGTTTATACTTCCCGAATGGGGGTAACATAGCAGAATATAAACTCAATTACAACTAAGAAAGAAGAAGCACGATATGATATAGAACTCAAAGAATACAGATGATCAGAAAAGTCGTGTCTAAGATAACAACTCAGCAACATCCAGAAATATAAGTCTCAACTACAGATTATAAAGGAATATATATACAATCCAGATCTCAATGACAGAAATAAAGTCTAACTAAACTAGTCTAGGCAGTTGGGTAATGTCATCAGCTAGAGCTGGGTCCTCCTGAGAGTCCAGCTCACAAGTGTCGTCTAGGGCTGCACCATAAGGGGTAGACACTATAGCCTCATCATTCGCTGTAAAATTTTCAACAGGTCCAGTCAGGACGGGAGCGAGCACAATACATCTCAACAAATCATAACTGGATAGGAAATATAATCATGCTAGAGAGTAAGATACAGGAAACTGAAGAATAACATAATATAAAAGAGAGAGAGAGGCTGTAAATAAATATCTACAATATAATAGAGAACTAATCCGTGATTCTAGTGATTCAGAGTACAGGATAAACATGTGAATAGCTAGGGACTGATTCATGATTACACTACGGAATTGATTCATGATTACAGGAATTATCCACATGTTCATTTATACTCCCCCATCCCCAATCAATACACAAGGATCCAGTCAAGTTACGTTAAGATTCATGATTATACTACATTGCCCATAAAGGGTGATTCATGAAGATTCGTGAAAGCTCTGTGATTCATGAGAGTACAGGAATCACAAGCTGATATATGAAGATTCATGAAAATAGAAGCATGAGATACATGGTGTAAGTGAAACACACGAGACAATAGTATCTGATGCTCCCGAGAGGGATAACATCTCATGAAGGGATCCATATAGTACCATTCCGTGTTACTAACGTGTCAGCATCAAGTAAAGTAATCTAAAGCAGGAAATATAATCCTAAACAAGATATGAAATGATCAGAGAATGTACTCGCCTGATATCCTGAATGTCCGAAGAGAATATTCTGTCCGAGGAGTGGTGTCTGTCTCCTATAGAACAGTACAAGTCACAACAAGTCTAAGATGATAATAAGATGCAATTCAATACATTCTAATGAATCTAGGTCAATCTAGGTCAAGGTCGACTCCTGGTCAACAATCTAGCTAAACTAGGTCAATCCTAGTCCAACAAGTCTCACTAGGCCTAAGCAAGCACATACTAGCAACCAAGCAACATTACAAGTCACAAGCATCACATCTTATATATACCATATATATACATAGACATGGGTTAAAATCAAATAGATACATTATACATACATGTCAATATTCTACATTACCAACTTGTATTCCTGCATTACATATATTCATATAACCATGCATTTTATCATTATTTAACTTGCATATGTTCATCAATGGTTAGGACATAAAGTATCATGATGCATTAACTACTTGGATATGTTATACATTCAAGTCCAACATGCTTGCATTCATGCATTCAATTGTGCATAGCCCTACACGTGCATTGCATATATATTAACCATGCTTTCATTATCCTATTGCATATCATTCATTACATTACATAGTATTCACATATTGTATTAAGTTCACTTGTTGGTGTCAAAGAGTGGAATGTGAGGGTTAGATGATTTGTGTGTGAAGAGAAATTCATATGTGAGTTTGTGTGTGAGACATCATAGGACTGTGATAGTGAAACTGGAATTAGGTGTGTGTGTATGCGTGCCAATTTGTGTGTGTGAGAAGAGTAACAGGAACAGTGATAGATTAAAGAAATATGGGTGTGTAGGCTGTGACATATGTGTGACAGGGAAAAACTATAGTAGGGTGTGTGAGTGATGTGTGTGTGTGTTAATTTCATAAGAATGTGGTGACAGGCACAAAGGGGCAGCCTAGTGTTCTCAGATTGCCTTGTGTGGGGTTATGTGTGATCTCAGGTTTAACAAACAGTGAGTGGCAATGCTTTGTCTCAGTTTTACAGGTTAATCTTAGGGAATTCGAAGAGCATTGAATGGCAATGGCTCTCAGTTTACACAAGCATTCATATAAGCTATGAAAATCAGTCAACAAATGTAATATTTCAGTTAAACATTGATTCTAGTTTTTAGTTCACATTTCATTCTCAGTTAACAGTTAAAGTATTTTAGTTTAAAAATTCCACATCAAGACTCAACTTAACCAAATCTGAAATGAATCCCAATTTCATCTCAGTGAACTAATATTCAATTCAAATAACCGACTCAAATCCATATGAACTCAGCTGTCAAATATCCCTTGAATCTCAACTCAGTCCAAAATCGAAAACCCCAATTCACCATAAAACCAAAATCAGTTTTTTTTTCATACAAGGTCAATATATATATTATATATCTATATATATATATATATATATATATATATATATATATATATATATATATATATAAAGAACCTCAATTTGAAATACAACTTTACAAAATTCAAACCCCAATCATACACCAATGTGATACACATGTACAGCAGATTAAATACCCAGTAAATCTCATATTTACATTATTTAAAAGGTTTACAAACTCAGAAAAACCCATTTGAATAAGCAGTATCAGTACACCGTATCCAATTTTGAATTGAAAAACCAAATAAATCAATAACTAAAGTGTGCAGTAGGTAGGTACACATCAAACGTGTCATGGGGGATGAATTCGTGTCCACAAACTGGACACAAAGTGTCCAGAATCAATTTAGTCAAAGCAACCAAACATGCAGTGTATGCTGCCTCGTGGACACGACACGAGCCAAGAGACGACACGTGATCATGTACACATGTAGAGTAGGGGTAGGGCAAGAGATATAACACCCTAATGCATGTCCACAACGTGTCTGTATGCGACATGAAAGCCGTGTCAGTACGGATTTTCCCGCGTGTACAGTGTGTGCGTGATCCGTGCGAGATCGAGAACTCCCTCGATACTCGATCATTTCACCTAAAACTTTATGGGTGGCCTGACAGAAATTTCCCCTAGGTTCGAGCCAAATTTCAAGTCCAAAGACTTCGTGTCGTGTCCTGAAGAATACTCGAGTAGCAGGGCAAAACGTGGGCTGCCAGTGCAGTGTGTGACAGCGTGTCCATCATGCCATCACGACACAACGAGACACGAAAACAACCTCAGTCGAACAAAAACATGTAAGCCACATCCAAACACAACTTCCTATTCAAACACATTTCAAAATCTCGATCGAAATGCCCACTGTGGCATTTCGTCGAACACCTGCGCACGATCACTGATACGTGTCCGATATGGACACGTACAGGACACGAAATTGAGCAAACCCTATTCCAACAGTACAAGGACACCTAGGGCTTGGTGTTTATGTAAGGAAACCCTAATTTTAATAGAGGAATAGGATTTTACCTATGTGTGTTATTCATCACAAAAAGCCTCTTCAAAGGGGATCTCCAAAAGCCACCCAACGTCTCCAAATTGTTCCAATCCTGTGATGTGACTCCACAAACAGTAGAAGAACAGTGATTAGAGTGCTATGGAAGAAATCTCAATAAACATGGAGCTCTATTGATTAATCTATGAAGAAATACAAATGGAGGCTCACCTAGTTCTAGAAAAAATAGAATATTGAAAAGAGGCACAACTCCCAATAGAGATACTTTATAGGCAGGGGGGTCCTTGGCTGGCCACTTAGCTAGGGTTAGGGTTTCTAGGGGTGCATCTAAGGCTAGCAATGCATCAAGTCTATTTGAATGGCCTAGAATCTAGGGCTCCTTCCTAGTCAAGTTGCAACCCACTCAACCTAGCTAATCATGACTTAAACCCATTTAACCAATACTAACAAAAACTCAATGTGGCTCACTAGACTAGCTATGACTAATCTAGGTTAGGTCCAATCTAGGTTAGGCTAATCTAAACCATGTGGAAATTAATTAAATAATATTTAAATCACACCATTCAAATAAATCATTTTAAATTCCTAATAAATATAGTAAATTCAAAATGACAAAACCTCAAACTAAAAATGATAAATGAAATACCCTAATCACGGCTAGGCTCTAGGTCACTATCTCTAGGATTACACTAGCAAAATACCAAATCACAAGTCATGATTTTAAATAGTTTAAAAATGATTGAATATCACCAAAAATCATAATATGAAATAATATCAATAAATAAATATTATAATTACAAAATTTCAAAATTACCCTCATCTGGAAAACTGGGTGTTACAATCCTATCCACCTTATAAAAATTTCGTCCTCGAAATTAAGATGATCGTACCCCCTTCTAGGTCAAACATAGTCAGGGTTAATCACTAGTCAATTTTCTCAACATCCAAGTACTTGGTCATCAGCTGGTCAACTTCTTAGGATTTTACCTATGCTAGCTACCTAGTGTTGGCAACTAGAGATTTAGCAAAAGAAAACTCTATAATAGGCTAGCTCTTAACTTCCCATCCTATCAAGTCGCCTATAACTAAATACCTATAAGCTAAGCACACCAATCCCAAATACCATATATACATAAGCTCAAGAACAACAACCCTTGACATATATCCTAAGTATATCATCTATATATATATATGACTGATCAACCAAGGGTTAAAGTAGACTAACTTATAAGGGACTGGAACAAAATCTCATGAATTAGGCTAAGGATGAATGGTCTGAAACATCAATATAGGCAAAAGGGAATGATGCTAAGGAGACTGAAATTATGAGCTAAAGGATAGGACATTTGGGTCCACTTGTATAGTCAAAGTGAAAGGAAACCTACATGGAGACTGAAACATGCCTCTAGATCAACCTGGCCTCTCCTCTATATCTGGCTGAACTAACTACATGCAGGACAATGGTCTGAAGAAGTGAACCAGACTGGTGTACAGGGAATGCAATAGGCAGTATACTGCAATGAGTGCAGGCTATGTACCAATCAAAATACATTACATATATATACAAACTATATATATTAACCCTCATCACCTCAACTCTACTCAGGGTCTAAAACACACACTTCCTACCACATGCCTATCACTCCAATGAAGGGGTCAGATACTGTAAGGTGTACTTGGACAGAACAGTGAACTGTACCAAGGGGTGAGTACAGGCCTCTAGTATGCATGATACTAACTCTCCAGATATGCAGAATATGGTAAGGGGTTGATGGTTATATTGGCGAGTCAATAATTGGGATCTGAACTATGGTCCAGTGAAACCTATGATGCAACATGGTAGGTAATGAAATTTGAGTACAGTGAACAACTTGTACAAGTCTGAACCAAAGGGGACAGGGTATCTAGTGAAGGGTCTGCACACTGCCTATAAAGGTTGATCAACATGACTGAACTCAACACAAGAGAACTTACTAAATAGGGGGTGGACCAATATAGGCTAACAACATGTCAATAATCCTATACAACAATGACCTATAGATACCAATCGACCCATATCCTATATGCCAATATCACCTGCAATCTATCTATGTATATAGACCTCTCAGTCTTAGGTGAAACTATGACTATACTCAAGGGCAGGCTCTGGTCATGGGTGCCTCACTGGAAATTGGTAAGGAAAAATAATAATAATCATAAAGGCTGTAAGGCATACTAACATCCTATACGTAACTGGTTGATATTATAAATAACATGGGAGTCACCTACACTGGGTTACTATTCTAATACCAATGCTAACTACATCACCAGGGTACAGGCACTCTACAAGTCATCATATCATTATACTATGAAAGAACCACATATGAATAAGCTCTACAAAACTAAATATCCTTACTCCTATGTTATTTATAACAACAGAAGGGTATGATGTTTAAAACCTTCTCAAGATATAACAATCTGTTAATCATATGCGTCTGTCCAAAATCATGTTGTCCAGAGTCTTCATCATGCTAGCGAGCAAGGCTATGACAATCACAGTCCTTGACTAAGGTACGTACCTCTAGGTTCATGGTATTTAAAATTTTCGTATTGCCGCATGCGACGGCGAAAACCTAAATTCCCATACCCGAGAAATACGTCCAAAATCTGACTATATGTCCTCACTATGCCAGCAAATACGACTATCGAAGAATCTAGATCCCATAACTGAGGTGACCTAGCCCATATGATTTTCTCAGAAGAAAAAAAACATAACAAAAGAGCAACAGACAAGATTAATCGATCAACAAGGAACAGATGGAATCAGATTTCAAGATAGTTATAAGAGACAATTGCGGGAATAGAATCGAGAAGAACGGAACTTGCAGCAAGATCTCCAATGGTCTGTGCATCCTCGACTGTCCTGACGATAGCTCGCCCTGCTGGTTTCCCCTGGTCTGCTGCTGATGCTGCATGAATCGCTACAGCTGAGAGAAATCGTAAATGACGAAAAAAGTCTCCGTACAGACAGAGGTGTACCTCCATGTAGCAGAAATGCCAACCTGAGTCGCACAACATGAGCTGCGATCTCGAGGCCCGATGAACAGGACGAGAGGTGGCCAACCTCTCGATAGTATCCCTGACCGGAGCGATGAGATCGTGTCTTCATAACCATCATGAAGACAGATTCAAAACAGAAGCAATTCTGAGAATGAAGGCGAAAAATTCAAAGGAGGACAGTTATATTCAAGGGAATCAATAAGCAACATTTAGAAAGGAATCTGATAAGAGTTTTCCTAGATGATTGAGTACCCTCAAAAAATCCAAATCCTACTGCAGGCTGTAGTGATACTCTAGTTCGAATACCACTACATAAACTCGACCTGCATGGGCCACCACTAAAAATGTGTCACGACCCGCACCCACTGTAAGGGTGCGAGAATGTAACAACGCCCAGCCTACGCCGCAGTGTCGACGGTAGAACGCTGTCCTAGGTCTCAATGCATCTAACAATAAGGCTAAACAGTTTATTACTCCCGAATGGGGGTGACATAGCAGAATGTAAACTCAATCACAACTAAGGAAGAAGAAGCACGATATGATATAGAACTCAAAGAAATACAGATGATCAGAAAAGTCTAAGTGTCTAAGATAACAACTCAGCAACATCCAGAAATACAAGTCTCAACTACAGAGTATGAAGGAATATATATACAATCCAGATCTCAATGACAGAAAT
>JANAVB010010173.1:0-52131 GCA_029216955.1 Iris pallida | reverse complement strand
GAGAATCCAAGGGAAGCCACCTCCATCAGACGGCGTTCTCTCAGATTCTTCTACGACACAGAGACAAAGATGCTGTACCGACGATCCTACGATGGATTATTACTCCGGTGCTTGTCAACGCAGAAGCCAAAGAAGCTGTACGAGAAGCTCACGACGGTGTCTGTGGGGCCCATCAGCCTGGCCCTAAGCTACAGGACCGCCTTCGCCGTATGGGCTACTGGCCCTCGGTGGCAGACGCAATAGACTATGCCAGGAAAATGCAAGGCTTGCCAAAGTCCACGCGGACTTCATTCACCAACCATCCGATTTCTACATCCAACGGTGGCATCCTGGCCATTCGAAGCATGGGGAATGGATATCATTGGTCCAATCACCCCACCTTCCTCCCGAGGACATCGCTTCATACTTGCGATCATCGACTACTTCTCCAAATGGGCGGAAGCCGTCCCACTCGCAGAAGTTAAGACTTCAAACGTGATCAGCTTCCTTAAGCATCACGTTATCTACCGCTTCGGACGGCCGCGGAGGATCATCCATGATAATGGTCCGCAGTTTGCAAGCCATGCATTCTATCGATTCTGCGACAAACACCGCATTCAGAATGTCGCTTCGACACCATATAACTCGGCAGCAAACGGGTTGGCAGAGGCATTCAATAAAACAATCATCAAACTCCTCAAGAAGTTTGTCTCCTCCAACAAACGCGACTGGAACGTGAAGCTCGGCGAATGCTTATGGGCTTATCGCACCACGGTTCGAACAGCTACTGGGAATACACCATTCTCTTTAGTATACGGGAGTGAGGCAGTCCTCCCACTGGAAACTCAGATTCTCTCACTCCGCGTCGCCCTCACTTATCAATTGACAACGGATGATAACTATCGACGCCGATTACAAGAGTTGGAGGCCTTAGACGAAAAGCTCCTCCTAGCCCAGCAAAGGATCGAGCTATACCAAGCACGTATCTCAGGAGCCTTCAACAAGAAGGTCAAAATCAGAACATTCCAAGTGCGCGATCTCGTTTTGGCAGTCCGGAGACCAATGGTCATGACTCACAAGACCGCAGGCAAGTTCCAGCCAAAATGGGAAGGTCCATTTATCATCGAGGCCGTGTTCTCCAACGGCACCTACCGCTTCGCCAAGCAGAATGGGGACTTGCTTATGTTGCCCGTCAACGGCAAGTTTCTAAAGAAATACTATGTTTAGACAACATTCTCCTAATTATCGAGTCATGTACCCTCTTAGTACCCCTGAACTCGCACCCACCATTTTCCAAATTATCGAGTCATGTATCCATTGATACCACTGAACCCACATCCACAACATTTCAGATTACCGAGCCATGCACCCGCTGGTGCCACTGAACTCTCATCTCCTCAATATTCTAGAAAATCCAAATTATGTACTTACATTCCGGTCACTCTCTCAGATAGTAAGTCACGTATAATCATACCTCTGAACTTTCTTCCTGAAAGAGATCCTCCCTCATGATCCACTACCCGCGCTCCCAGTGCACAAAAAGGGTAATCGATCCACTAATTTCTGAAACGACCATGTCCTCATTACCTCTGAGTCGTTTTCACTTCCACCAAAAACAAACCGCCCCCTCGCATAGAACTTCCATGTCCTCCTACCTCTGAGTAGTTCTATGCACCCCTTCTTCATTGAGCCCACTCCTGCCATATCCTCATTACCTCTGAGTGGGAAGGCTCCGTCGAAGAAATCACCATATTTGCCATGTCCACATTACCTCTGAGCAAGTATGTTGGTTCCCTTTCAACCTATTATCCGTACCCACAACCGGAGTGCGACAAGGATAATAGGTCCACAAATGTCCTCTGTTGACCACAAATGTCCTCTGTTGACCACAAACGTCCTCTGTTGACCACAAATGTCCTCTGTTGACCACAAATGTCCTCTGTTGACCACAAACGTCCTCTGTTGACCACTATTGATTATAGAAAAGTCTTCCGTGAAGTCTCCCCTACCATGTTCTCATTACCTCTGAGTAGGAAGATTCCACGATAAAACCCTCATGTTTGCTACGTCCTCATAATCTCGGAGCAAATATGACTGGCTTCCTCCCACCTTATTATCCGTATCCTGAACCAGGGTACGCCAAGGATAATAGGTCCACAAATATCCCTTGCTAAGCTTCTTAAGCATAAATCCACCATTCTACCATGCCCCGGGAGCCCAGCTGCTCTACGGCATTCCTTTTCCCAGTACCGAGAACATCTATGACCCTTTTGTCGTGGCTATCTCGGACATCCTGATCAAACTTGTTATCCGTACCTAAAACCAAGGTACGCCCAGGGTAACAAGTCCACAAATAATCCTCCAGCAAGTCCAATTCTATGAACACCACAAGAACAAGAAAGAGAAGATGAGTTGAAACATGCTCATTTATCTCAAAATTTAAAAGAGCTACATCAGTAGGGATCACATCCCTGGCAAATAAAAATATACACATATGAAAGAAAAAAAAACAAAAAAGAGAAGCAGAAGAGGACAGATGGTGGATCACTGCTCCGGGGCGCATAACACCGTGAGGCGGTCCTTTATCAAGGCAACCGACCGCTCAAAACTCTGTTTGGCTCGACGCTCTGCCTCCTGATTCAGCACCGCCGGGTCCTCCAGATGAGCATAGGCTCGCCAGTTGTCCTCAAACTCCTTAAAAGACCGCTCCAAGGTGGCAGAGGATCGGGAAACCCGCTCGGCCTCCCGAGCAATCGACTCCTGCTCTGCACGAGCAGCTTCCCGCTCTAACTCTAGGAAGGCCAACTCCTGTTGGAGTGCAAGAATCCGCTCCCGTGTGGCCGCTACTCCACGAGAAGCAGACTCTTCACGAGCCCTACAAGCCTGACTTCGACGACCCAGATGGGCATATGAAACAGAAAGCTTATCAAGGTCTTCCCGCACAGCTGGCGCGGCAGCATCCCGAGTGAGCTTAATCTTGTCCCGAGCAGCAACGAGGCGACCCCGCTCCCGTTCAATTGTAGCGGGCAAGCCAGCCTGCCGTACTGCCAGCAGTTGGGTCACAAGTTGGCCAGCCTCTGTCAGCTTAGGCTCCAGGAACGCTGCTAACCCCAGCCCGCCAGGAAGACCCTTCAGAGTGTCAATTTGGCCCCGAGCTCCCCGTAGGGACAGAGAAAAAGGGACCCCCCGTTCCACGGCAGCGTTTATACCCCTCCCTAAGTGGCGATAAAAGCTGTCAACCACATCCTGTGTCACCTCGTCCAGAGCCTCCGAGGAAACCGGTGTCAGCGGGAGTGTGGCTGGTAGCACGGAAGAAGATGCGACGGAATCTGCCGCTCCTGCCACAAGAGAAACCAACTCCGCACGGAAAGACGCTTGAACAGCGGCCAACTCCTCTTCAGCAGCCCGTAGGATTTGGATGCTCGACAAGGTCGAGAAGTCGACTTCCGAAGCCGTGTCAACAGCGGAAGACGAGGCGGAAACCATTGCCAACTCCCTCCCCGTCTGCCCGGAGACGGCAGAAGGCTCTTCAACATGAGAGAGAGGAGAAGAAACATTCCTTTTGTCCGGATAATGGCCGGCCGAACTCTCCCCGAGAACATCCGCGGCGGGAGGTAAAAGGTCAGGACCTGCAGGGCCAAGGCAACCATGAATCGACTTGACCCGAAGGATATGTTGATAGAGCGAATAAGCCCCTTCGGTAGTCAATATATGGCCTATCTTACCAATGGAGGAGTATGGAGGCTGAGGTTCGCTTACAGCCACCACAACCTCCTCACCAATGACCTCCGAATCAGGAATCAAAGAGTCATCCCCGGGAGAAGAGGTACTGAGAACGGTGTCATCTCGCCGAAGCTCAACGACCGAAGGGGCGGGCCCAGAGGAACCTTCGTTCCCCCGAGCTGATGCTTCAGTAACCCGGGAACTTCCAGCCGCCTCCGGAAGAGCCCCAGCAGAAAGGACCGCGGCGCACATATCGCTGATTAAGACAGCAAGATCGGGATCAACCTCGGAGGCAGTAGATGGTTCAGAAGACCCCGGTCCGTCGGACGCCTACAAAGAAAAGTGATTAAATCATATCTGCGAGAGAAAAGAGAACTACAACAAAGAAATAAATCCAATTTAGCCATACCTTCGGAGTAGCATTGGTACCGTCATCCCTTTCGGTACTAAGCGATCCACGAGACTTAACGGCAGCTCTCTTCACGGAAAAAGTTGCTCTACTGCCAGAAGATTCGTGCCTGACTCGCTTACGTGAGGAACCAGACACAGCCGGAAGCTGTTCTTCCCTCACTCTTCCACCTTCTGTAGAAAGCAATGGGCCCTCCGCCGGTTCATCAGGGATGGGAAGCGATTGATCTGCTACTTCTTCGCCTCCATCAAAAAGAGAATCTTCGCTATCATCTTCCTCCCCAGCCGACTCGGAAGGTTCTGATTCAGGGAGAGGAGTCTGAAGCGCTAGTTGCTTTCTGGCCTTAGCCCCCTTCGGCTTCTCCTCTAAGCCTGTACCCACGATAAAACTGGTACTCGGATCAAAATTAATAGGAGGCTTGTTCGCCATGACATGATACAAAGCAGCCACGTATAAAATTTCCCTTGGCGTCTGAGCATCAGGGACCGAGAAGCTGGCTCGAGTATGATAAGCATCATAATAATTCCATGCCCTGAAGCCATCAAGAACACTACCTTCGAAGCCCAAACCCGGATTGGGATGATCAAGGAATAACTGGCTATAACCGAACTGCCGAGAAAACCTACTAGGTAGGTAAGACTCCAGGTACACCCTATCGCGGTTGCGATAAACCAAATGAGCAGGACGGATGTTACGCAACCAGGTGAGCATATTCGGAGATAGAAAGTGAGGAGGTCCAGTACCATCAAGGTGTACCTTACTCACATCCTCATCAGAAAAATGAGGAACAGACACAAAAAGGTGACACCCATCTACCCTCGCCAGCGCCCTCCGACAAGCCGGCATAGTATTGTATTCCCAAGACTGGCGATGGCATTTGAAGAGGAAAGCATCTTCATCCGTAGCATCTTCCGCTATCCCGGGTCCCAGCAAAGACTTGTAATGCATCGCCAACCACGCCATCAAGTAATGGAAAGGCAATTCTACGCGCTCAAAATCCAAGGTCTTCTTACGCGCAACAACTTTGGATGAGAAGGTCCGAAGACCGTGGTGGATGCTGCACACCATGGCGGGAAGAAGGGCCAGCCTAACTCCGAACACCAGTTTAACGGCGGAAAGAATAAAATGGCGACCGATCCTCTCGATGGAACCTGCTCCTCCCGAGACGACGCAATTCCGTAACCATATCATCAAAAAGCCAGCCAGAAGCGCCTTCTCTGACATCTGCGTGGTCCCATAGTAAAAATAGCTGAGAGAGTCAGTTTGACTCCCAAATATGTCACTCCTGGACCGCGACTTCTTGACGCCTGACATCAAATCCTTCACCTCCACGTGTGTCTTAGGGGTTCGAGGAGTAACTCCACCAGAAGGGTTAACTTTGAAAAGGTAACTAATCCATGATGTGGTGTGGGGAGCGGTCCCTTCGGAGCTATCCGCTGTCTTTATGGCCATCTGGTGACAAGCACTATGGTGGCACAGCAACTCCCGGTATACTGCAACGAAACCTGGGAATCGTCGGTCCAAGTCCTCAAACTCCTCATTCGAAGGGGTATACACCTCGAAAGGCTCATTTCCCCAGGGAAGTTTAGAGACAGTATACATCTCATGAAGAGCAAGCCCCAGCTCCCCTACTGGTGAGAAGAATGTCCCCGTTCGCCAGCTATACATCTCCAAGAGCGCCATGAACAGCGGCTTATTAATAGGGAGCCCGTGACAAGTCCCTCGAACAGCATGATAAAGTCCCACCTCACGCAAGAGTGTTCCGTAGGTCTGCAGGACCCAGGTGGTCAACTGGACCCACATAGAAGTAGGGTTTATCCAGTTCGGCAACGCTATCCTACCAACAGGATAGGACTTCTTACGGACAAGCCGATTCAAGAAGGTGTCAGCCTGAGCAAATGAGAAGTTGGGACCGTATGCATTCATAAACGAGCCCGGGGCCAGACCCATCATATACCGAGGGACGGGATCCTTACCTGGGTACGCTGACCGCATATTCGGATTGTAATGGATGTCGCCCATCAGCATCCCCGATTGAGTAGGGGTTAAGTTGCACACCATCTTCCTGTTCAACAGCACCATGTTGAACCACGATAAGGGATAATGGCGTTCCATAAAAGGGATATGGATTGACTCCCCGTCCAAAGAGAAATCCCAGTTCTCGGAAATCTCTAACACTCGAGAGTTCCCTATGATTAGAGCATCTCCAAAGAGGAATAGAGGCTTCAGGTATTTCCCATCCAGCCTTCCAGTGTTCATCATGGAACGAAGGTAATGAAGGGTCTGATTCTCGATGGCGTTCAACCTCTCCAAAGGCTCATCAACAGGGAACTGATTCAATACATGCTTAATTAGGTCGTCAAGACGCACACCCAAAGCGAATTGATTTGAACCAACCAAAAGTTCCCCCGCAGGATTCATGGGCAGATTCACTAGAAAAAGATAAAAGAAACAAGGTCAGAAGACAAACAAAGAAAACAGAAGTATTGGAAAAGATTACTGAAGTCTATGCGGCTCAGGTTGCCACAGCCTCATGCGGCTCATCAGCAGATAGGTCCATGCGGCTCTGCACGTCATAGCCCCATGCGGCCCTGAATTAACCAAGTCCGTACAACTCAGATTGAGAAGGGTTTATAGATTCATGCGGCTAAGCCAGACTCATACAAACCGCTGCGGCTACAAACCATCAAGTTCATGCGGTTCAAAAGTGAGCAACGCTTATGCGGCCCAAGTCGAAAACACACATGCGGCACTGATCGAATATGACAAGCTCATGCGGCCATAATGGGCAAATTGCTTATGCGGTCACATCGATACGTCTCGTATATGTGGCTTGTGCATAAAGTATGCAACAGAGCCATGGCAGCAGTTAGGGTTTTTTCGGAGTGACCCCCTTACCAGCGATGGGCGGGTGAACATCAGGATGGACAGCGCCTACAGCAGCCGACGGAGGAGCGACTACATTCGTCGCCGCAGTCGCCGTAGCAGCAACTGCCTTGCCCTTCACGGCCTTCGATGCAGCAGATCTCTTGGGAGCCATGGTCGATGGATGAAGAAGGAAAACGAAGAGCGAAGTTGGCAACAGGGAATTCAAGCAAAGAAAGAAGGTAAAGAAATCCCCAAGAGCTGAAAAACTCCTATTTATAGGCGATCCATAAAGTAGAAAGACGCCTCGGATTACGCGCCGCCTCCAGAAATAAAGGCGAGAACGCTTCGGTCAAGGCAAAACCGACCCTTGGGATCCTCCCCCAAAAGGCGGCGTCAAATCAAATCGAAGGCAATTAATGAAGATTTGCTCACGTGGTCAGGGCGCGTGGCAAAGAGCTTATGCGGCCAGAAGAATCTATGCGGCCGAGATGCTAATGCGGCCAGGAAGCTCAGGTAAACAGAACATCCTATGCGGCATGAACGAGGCCATACTTCTTATTCAAAGTGTTTCAATTTTACAAATTGAAAACTTTGAAGGGGGTCCTGTAGAAGCATGGAAAATATTAGAATAAAGGCATAAATGGCCCATGCGGTTTTGGGTAGCAAGTCTATGCGGCTCATACTGGAGTTGCCCTATGCGGCCCAAAAGAAGACCCTCAGACTCATGCGGCTCGGGGATGAATGCGGTTCAGCAGGAATATGCGGCTCAATTGACGACACGTGTGACCCCCCCCACAGTTGGCCACTGGAGTAATGGCCTCATTTAATGCTCTGATACGACTCGACGGCTGTCTCTGACATAAAGTATCATAGTGGCTCTGCCATAATGACAGACTCTTCGGGAAAAGAAGAAAATCTCTGACCCGATCTGACAAAAAATCCTAGATTGCCGCGTGGCAAAAGTCTCATGCGGCTCGGATAGAGAACAGCTTCATGCGGCTCATTGAGGAGTCACTCTAATATGATTAACAAAAATCCGCCATAAGCGGTCCACCCATAGCCCGGTCTATGCGGCTCAACACCACGCTAATTTATGCGGCCTACAGAAACTATGCATATGCGGCTCACGAAAAGTTCATCCCCTGCGGCTCGATGAGGCATTGACTCATGCGGCTCACGAGTAGTATCCCCCTGCGGTTCAAGTGTTGGTCACCCTATGCGGCCCTGGCAGGATCTTCAATTTAAAAAAAACGTGGCACTGAAGATGCAACAGAATCCCAACGAGAATATTCGACATCATCATCATAATTGCCGAGATCAGGGCATATCATTCATCATCAAGCCAATAGGACACGTGGCGAGCAATAAAATATTGGCATAATCAATCACGAAGATTTAAAGCAGTCAGCATTAACTGCTCATAAGATTTGGTGCTATCCGCATTAGTGGCCGAGATTCATTATGATCAGGATCAAGGGCCCAGATAGAATGAAGGAGCGCCGACATTCCAAATAGATAATCATCAGCAAACCCTAATGATCCCACCCCACTCTTATAAATAGCCAGCATCATTCCCATGTAAAAAAAGGTCGGCAACAAAAGAATAAAAAAAAACAGAGAAGAAGAGAGAGATATACACAGAGAGAGCTCCCCCTTTTCTTGATATTCACAGAGAGAGAAGCCAGGAGAGCAACCCGAGGAGAGTAAGAAGAGCCTTTCTTCGTCAACGCCGAGCAGATCTTCCCCGAGCCAAGGCTGCATACCGATCGTCCAAGGAGTAAGGCAGAGCGGCCGTCGCTTTCCCGAGCCTCTATCGTCACCCCCCAGAATCAAAAATAAACAATCGTACTTAGTCTGCTGTACCTAGGTTTTCGTCCCTAGGCTTTCTTTGTACGAGCGAGTTTGTATTGTAAGTCTAAGTTCAGTCCTCCGATAATTGTTCTGTTCTTTTACAATCAATGGCAAACACTGATCTCTCATGCTCCCGAGAAAACATGTCTGACTCTCTCCAGCACTACTTAGACTCTTCCTATTATGTGCCCTCACGCACTAGAGGGAAGAAGTCTAGGGCAGCGCGAGCTTGGCGAGCTCAGTCCGCTGTCCCGACCTCTGACCATCCGAGTGTTCCACATACTGTTGTGCGGACTTCTGATGGGAAGTTGTACAGAACCACTCGAGTCCAGCCCCCGGCGGCAGACGGACAGAGTGGTTCCCAAAAGTCTCCTAAAATCCAGGGAGCAAACATGGTCGTTCCAGACCCATATAACTTGCGTGAGGCCATCCTCCACAAGCGCAAGGAAAGAGAAGAGGTCTCGGGGTACAAAGAGTCCTCCCACGGACGTCACTGCACCCAAGTCATCGTCAACTGCTGTTGCAATAATACGACGGTACGAGAAGACCGGCAGTCCGTCTTCCAAAGACTGCAACAACCATATTCAGAGGATGAGGCACTTTCCGTCGTCTTCTGCAAATCTGCTCAGAAAATCCCCGCCAGCGGGAGGGCGAGGAAAACAAATATTTCCAGCCCAAGGATTTCAACCACTGTGACTAAGAGACTGTCATCTAAACGATTGCCCACCATCGGAGTTTTCCAAGGCACCCGTTCAAAGACGAAATCTGCTACAGGGGAAAGTTCATCATCCACATCACTGGGGTTTGCCGGAACTGGGGGTAGCACTCCTCCGAACATTCACGACAATCCAATGTTCCAAGGGGACGAGCCGGAGGAAACAACTCTCCCACTAGATGCAGCAGATCCCGACGTCCCCAAGGACGTCCATAATTCCCAAGACGAGGCAAACTCGGAAGCTGGGGGTACTGTTCCTTCTGAGTCCGAACCAGAGGAAAATATTCCCACATACCCCGATAACTTTTCGGTACATGAATATGATTCGGAGGGCACGTCATCCACCGTCCCTTCCACTTCTACTCATGTGAGGATGGCATTCATGACAAACGACGAACAAGATGGTCCCAGTGATCGCCAACGCATCGACACTATGGAGGCCATACTACGCACTTTAGTCAAATTCGTGGACGAGATCAAAGCAGCCCTCCCTACTCTGTAAGGAGGGACGCCTGGCCAAACAAACTTGGGTCCCACGGTCAATACAGATTCGAACTCAGCGGCACCGAACCCGGGCAATAATCTTCCTAAAATATCGGCTCCTACCGCTGCAGAAGAGGCCAGGTAGGCAAAACGAGAGGTCCAGGAGCTCTGGGCCATGTTCCATGCCCGAGAAAACTGCCAAGACCTCAGGATACGACAACCGTATCCCGCTGCGTGGAGAGATGTTCCCTTCCTACCAAAGTATAAACCATTCCACATCAATCCATGTGATGGAAAGACCTCCGCAATCCAGTGCATCACTTACTTCGAGGTCACCACCGACCATCTGCCCCATGACGATGCCATCCTTACACGATTATTCATCGGGGCATTGGAAGGGGTCGCCTTCGACTGGTACCGTAACCTGCCAGACTACTGCATCTACTCCTTCACCAGTTTCAAGCGCATGTTCTTGGAAAGGTTCTACGAAGTAGGACATGACATCACAATGTCCACCCTCATGGACGTCGTTCAAGGGGAGAAAGAGCTGACAAGGAACTATATTGAGCGGTTCCGCCAAACCGCCATGAAGTTGCCGTCCGGTAATCCGGATTCCTCCTTAATTGAAATTTGCCAAAAGAGACTGCTCCCAACAATCAGCCTCTGGATGGGTGAAAGTCAATTTAAGGACTGGAAGACGTTTATCATCAGTGCCACTAACGCCGAAGACAGGTTGAAGAAGGCTCGCCAACTGGGATTGCACATCTCGGAGGGAGAGGACAAGGGCAAGCGCCCTAATACCAACAACAACAATGGTGGTAACTCCTCCAACAATCGGGACAACAAGGGCAAGCAGGCTATGGTGGCTGACACATCCCAGAAACCTGAGTCAAAACCGGCAGACAAGCAATGGCCACAAATGACCTACTCCTTCGAAGACGGCCATGTCAAGCCCATCTTGGACATGCTCATACAAGGAGATAGAATTCAGCTCCCTCCACCAAGACGGGAAACTCGACTGGCAGAAATAGAGACCCCAAAGTACTGCCATTACCACCGCTACGTCCACCATGCTACACACGACTGCTACCAACTGAAGCGATACATCCAACATCTCATCGATTCGAAGGCTCTGGCCATTGATTTTGAGGAGGTAACCGTGGCAGCCAACATGGTATCCATACAGTTTGGCAGCTTTCCTCCGACAGAGACTCAAGACGGCGTGATACCCATCCCTCGGGCGACAATGGAGATTGCTAATCTTCCACCTCCTCGAGACCAAGCTATTGGTCTAGTACCCCTTACCACGTCACGAAGAAAGGTCATGTGGGTCCATCCAGATTTGGTACAAGAAGTGACTCAGTCTGTACCACTCCCCATTGGCAGGAAGAAGGGTAAAAAGGTCAGATCCTGCCGTACAATCTCAACAGATGTCGAATAAGCCACAGCTGTCGTTACCCGCTCTGGTGCTCAATCCCAACCTATACCAGATAACTCGACTGAAGAACAACAGCCGGCTACTGCTGACGCTCCGGGACCTTTCCAACCTCTGACGACCGACAAGCCTAGGCCGAAGGAGACTCGCTTTGACAAATCCCTCCGAAAAGAGGCACCTCATGGGCTGGAAAGGCCCTACAACTTTGACATCTTGGCACAATTGGCCAACACACCGGCCAAATTGTCATTATACGAGCTCCTGAGACTCTCCAAGGATGTTCGCACGGCTTTGAGCGATGCACTCCAGAACGTCGACGCATATCTAGCTCAGGTCTACCTCACGGGAGAGAGCCCGCCTGCAGATCTCCAAGACAGCACTTGTACAGGAGCGATGCCCAACATTGTCTTCACTCCACAGGATATGCTCATCAAAACCAATATGCACGATCGTCCATTATATTACACTGGATACATCGGCGACGTAAAGGTAGATCGGATGCACATTGATCCTGGTTCTTCTATAAGCATCATCCCGAAGGGTCTGTTACATCATCTTCGTATTCCTATGCATCGCCTGACGCCAACAAGCACTGCCATCAGCGGTTTTAATTCGGGCAGGAGCTACCCGATTGGGAAGATTCGCTTGAAGTGCCAAATCGGCGATC
Organism: Iris pallida; assembly: GCA_029216955.1. NCBI lineage: Eukaryota > Viridiplantae > Streptophyta > Magnoliopsida > Asparagales > Iridaceae > Iris > Iris pallida. The sequence goes on along the minus strand of JANAVB010010173.1, from coordinate 40,001 downwards.
TTCAGTCAGAAGTGACCTGTTACGTCATAGATGCGGACACTTCCTACAACATCCTTCTAGGGCGCCTTGGATACACGATTACATGTGCCTTCTACGCTGCACCAGTGCTTCAAATATGTCGACAAACACGGCTTCGTGAGGACAGAATTTGTCGACATCGATCCCTTCAAAGGGGTCGAATCCTACTACTCAGACTCCTGCTTATACGAAAATTCGAAGAGGCACCACGGCGAAGGAGATGTGCAAACCCATACTGAGACGGCCACAGGATCAGAAGAACATCTGACGATCCACCTCCAAGCTCGCAAACCCGGCAAGTCTGTACCCCTTACGGCCGCTCTGCGTAGGGACACAATCAGCCTCGCGGCACAAGAAGGACAAATGATAATCCGGCTGCCAAGGTCCGGCCAAGCGCCAAGACCCACAACGGAGCCACTGACAATCAGACTGCCTGGAGTCGGCCAGCCACAAACGGAGAAGCCCATTCCCTCTGACAAGCCAATGACGATACGTCTTCCCAAGAAGAATCGTCACTCTGATGCAAAGTCGGGGGCTTCCAGCGAGCCAACAACTCCCCGTCCAGCATCGAGTACCAAACTGGGGGTCGCTAGTTTGCCAACGACTCCACGTTCTACTCCACCAGCAGAACCCCTGATGATCAAGTTGCCCAAGTCATCCTCTCAGTCTTCATTTATACAGGGGTTAGCCGAAGAAGAACTAGAATTGGCCAAGTATATGGCCGCTCACACCGATGTTCCATTCGCAGATGATGTAATCCTGCTAGAAAAGATACCTTACTTCATCAATAAAGGGCTATCTTTGAACTATATCGAGCTTAACAAGATTTGTACAATGTATGCTATGGAACACAGTATAGGCACTCACCTACACACACAGGTGACAAATATTTATACTGCAAACCAGCTTACTTCCGCGGAAGACGCTTACCGCATAATCAAGGGAGAGGATCATCCAATCATCTTCGGTCGGAAGAATGATCCACAGCCCTTCACCATAGAAGAAGTCGATCTCGAATCGGACGTCGGGAGACTGCCTCTCTATCTATATAGCCCCCAGTCCAAATATCTCATACAAAAATAGGGGTATGATCTGGAAACTGTGCCAGGTTTGAAGTACGGCACTGGTCGACGATTACCTTTAAAGTCGCCAGTCCCGGCTGGTAAACCACAGGACTACTACAACAAGACCCGATGCGGACTGGGATATGTTACGCCTATAACGACCCCTGAAAGCTCAGATGAGGAATACGACTGGCAGTCACACTCAACCGGATCACCAACTTTTGATTCGGATATCAGCATCGGGGATATATTCAGGTAGGTCTTGTCTGTCAATATGGCGTTCGCTGATGCTTACGAAGAAGGTAAAGACTTTCCTGAACTCCTCGAATTAGAGCCGTGGGCCCAACAGCTGGATGCGCAATGAGAGAAGCGGTTTGAACAAAGAGAGCCTCCTACTGAAGATGAGGTCATGCAAGTGGATCTAGGCAGCAACTCTTCTCCAAAACCAATCTTCGTTAGTAAAAGCCTGACAGACGAAGAGCGAGAATCACTACTGGAACTCGTCAAAGAATATATTGATGTGTTCGCCTGGAACTATGAAGACATGCCAAGGCTAAATCCCGATATTGCTCTTCACAAGCTCAACATTCGGCCAGATGCAAAGCCAATCAAACAACAACAACGACGCTTCCGCCCAGGCATCATGGATGCGATCAAAGCCGAAGTCAACAAACTGATAGCCAGCGGCTTCATTCATGAGGAACAACATCCGGACTGGGTCGCCAACATAGTACCGGTCCTCAAGAAGAATGGGAAGATTCGAATCTGCATCGACTTCCGCAATCTGAACGAGGCATGCCCCAAAGATGAGTTCCCCCTCCCTATCACAGACATCGTGATTGACAACACCTGCGGCTTCGAATGTATGTCGTTCATGGATGGCTTCTCGGGGTACAACCAAATTAAGACGTCTCCCGACGATGAAAAGTATACATCATTCCGAACACCAATAAGCACGTTCTGCTACGCAGTCATGCCTTTCGGTTTAAAGAACGCTGGCGCCACCTATCAGAGAGCTATGAGTATCATCTTCAGGGACCACTTGTACAAGATCGTAGAGTGCTATATTGACGACATCGCCGTCAAAAGCCGCTCTAAGGAAGATTATCTGTATGATATAAGGACAGTGTTCGACCTGATGCGAGCGCACAATTTAAAAATAAACCCCACGAAATCCTTCTTGGGCGTATCCAGCGGGAAGTTTTTGGGTTTCATCATCACCTCCCAGGGTATCCACGTAGACCCTGAGAAGACGAAGGCAATCATGGAGATGGGTCCCCTGAGGAATCTCTGAGAACTTCGAGGCCTCCAAGGGAGGTTAGCTTACATCAGGAGGTTCATCTCCAATCTCTCCGGGCGATGTCAGCCATTCACCCATCTCATGAAGAAGGGCATCTCATTCGTATGGGATGAAAAATGCCAGCGTGCCTTCGACAGCATCAAAGAATATTTGTCGAACCCTCCAGTCCTGGTGGCCCCGGTTGCTGGAAAACTATTCCTGATCTATGTACGAGCAATAGAGCATTCCTTCGGCGCTCTGCTAGCATAAAACAACGACGTAGGCCATGAGCAAGCTATATATTACCTCAGCCAAATGATGATCGGGCCAGAGCACCGATATACTGCCGTAGAAAAGGCCTCGCCCTGGTGTTCGCCATTCAAAAGACGCGACAATACGTCACGGGGAAAACCATACATGTGATATCACAAGTCAACCCCCTCAGGGTCCTCATGACGAAACCAGGGGCACTCAGCTCTCGCCTCGCTACATGGGCAATATTACTGTCCCCCTACCATATGATCTTCGTTCCGTAAAAGGCTGTTAAAGGCCAAGCTCTGGCAGACTTTTTAGCAGCCCATCCAGGCTCGAAGTCGGCCAGAATATACAAAGACATCCCAGATGAGGTCGCCGACTCGCATGCGACCTCTCACGATGATATATGGCAAATGTTCTTCGACGGCGCCTCAAGGACCGGACCTAAGGGCAACATCGTCGTCGGAGTCGGAGTGGTGCTAATTTCTCCTTCTGGACTGGTGATCAATCGCGCCTACTCCCTCACGGAAACGTGCTCTAACAATGTGGCCGAGTACAACGCTTTAGTCATTGGCCTCCAACTTGCAAGGGAGCTGGGGGTAGAATATCTTGAAGCGTACGGCGATTTACAGTTAATCGTCAATCAGATCCGGGGTTCATACGAAGTCCGCCATGAAGACATGATCCCCTATCACCAAATAGCGATCAACATCATCTCGTCATTTGAGGGGTTCTTCATCGAACACGTCCCCAGACTCCGAAATATCGAAGTCGATGCCTTAGCAGGTCTTACCGCTTCCCTAGCGGTTTCGAACTATGCTTATCAATCGGTGGATGTGATAGGCCATGAACTGGTCTGTCCCAAGAACAATGTTCAATTCGTGGTGAGTTATTTCGCTCAGACGTTCGACGAAGTCCCAGACTGGAGACAACCATTCACAAACTTCGTAGTCTACGACATCCTGCCGGAGGACCCAAAGGAAGACACCTCGATCAGAAGGCGTTCTCTCAGATTCTTCTACAATACAGAGACAAAAATACTGTATCGCCGATCCTACGATGGATTATTGCTTCGATGTCTTTCAAACGCAGAAACCAAAGAAGCCGCACAAGAAGCCCATGACGGTGTCTGCGGGGCCCATCAGTCTGGCCTAAAATTGTAAGACCGTCTTCGTCGAATGGGCTACTACTGGCCCACGATGGTAGCAGATACGATAGACTATGCAAGAAAGTGCAAAGCCTGCCAAGTCCATACGGACTTCATCCACCAGCCGTCCGAATTTCTATACCCGACAGTAGCATCCTGGCCATTCGAAGCATGGGGAATGGATATCATCGGTCCGATCACTCCACCTTCCTTCCGAGGACATCGCTTCATACTCGCCATCACAGATTACTTCTCCAAATGGGCAGAAGCTGTTCCGCTGGCAGAAGTAAAGACTTCAAATGTGATCAGCTTCCTTAAGCATCACGTCATCTATCGCTTTGGACTGCCCCGAAGGATCATCCACGATAATGGTCCGCAGTTCGCAAGCCACGCCTTCTATCGGTTCTGCGAAAAGCACCGAATTCAGAATATTGCTTCAACACCATACAACCCAGCGGCTAATGGTCTGGCTGAAGCATTCAACAAAACCATCATCAAGTTGCTCAAGAAGTTCGTGTCGTCCAACAAACGCGACTGGAACAAGAAGCTTGGTAAATGCTTATAGGCGTACCGTACCACAGTCCGAACAGCCACAGAGAACACTCCATTCTCCCTGGTGTACTGGAGTGAGGCAGTTCTCCCATTGGAGACTCAAATACCCTCATTTCGCGTTGCTCTCACTTACCAATTGACGACGGATGATAACTACCATCGTCGACTACAAGAGTTGGAGGCCTTAGATGAAAAGCCCTCTTGGCTCAGCAACGAATTGAGCTATACCAAGCACGCATCTCCAGAGCCTTCAACAAGAAGGTTAAAATCAGAACATTCCAAGTGGGCGATCTCGTTCTGGCAGTTCGGAGGCCGATGGTTATGACTCACAAAACTGCCGGCAAATTCCAGCCAAAATGGGAAGGTCCATTTATCATTGTGGCCGTATTCTCCAACGGTGCTTACCGCCTCGCAAAACAAAACGGAGACTTGCTCATGTTGCCCGTCAACAGCAAGTTCCTAAAGAAATATTATGTCTAAACGACATTCTCCAAATTCCAGATTATTGAGTTATGTATTCGCCAGTACCGCTGAACTCACAGCCTCCAAATCCCAGATTATTGAGTTATGTACCCGCCGGTACCTCTGAACTCGCATTCACATTCTTCCTCCAAATATCCCAGATTATTAAGTTATGTACCCGCCGGTACCGCTGAACTCACATTCATAAAATCCTAGATTGCTGAGTTATGTACCCCCCTGGTACCGCTGAACTCACATTCTCCAAATTCTAGATCGCCGAGTCATATATTCGTTCGTACCACTGAACTCATATGTCGACTCGAACTCTCCCAAATCATCGAGTTATGTACCCGCAGGTGCCTCTGAACTTACATTCTGATCACTCTTTTAGGTAGTAAGTCATGTATGATCATACCTCTGAACTTATTTTTCTAAAAGAGCTCCTCCCTCATGATCCACTACCCGCACTCTCAGTGCACAAAAAGGGTAACGGATCCACAAATTTCCAAAACGACCACGTCGATGTTACCTCTGAGTCGTTTTACTTCCGCCAAAAACAAATCACCCCTCTACATAGAACTTCCATGTCCTCATTACCTCTGAGTCGTTCTATGTACCCCTTCATGGAGCCCACTCCTGCCATGTCCTCATTACCTCTGAGTGGGAAGGTTCCATCAAAGAAATCTTCATATTTGCTATGTCCTCATTACCTCTGAGTAAATATGTTGGTTCTCCCCCAACTTATTATCCGTATCCAGAACCAGAGTACGCCAAGGATAATAGGTCCATAAAAAAATCTTTTATTGGGGCAACTACTACAAGCAAAGAATGGAACGAATGTATTTCGGCCATTCAAAATCGGTTACATTCGCATGACTACATTTCACGAACAAACCAGAAAGATTCTCTATCATTTCATTCAGACAAAAGGGAAGAAGATTACATCAATGTCCCAAACGAAGCAAAACACAAACCGCAGCTAAAGACAGACAGAAGTATCAAAATAAAGACGGACATTTGTGAGAGCCCACGAGTCCTAGTTGCGAGGACGCATATACCAATCCCTCAACCATTTTGCATATGAAGGATGTAATTGAGCAAGATCCTCGTCCGAAATAGGAAGATCAAAACTTCCAGTACTACCGCCGTCAGACTGGGGCTCCTCCTTTACAGCAATAGGCGCCAGCCCTCCTTTCTGTTCCTCCGCTTCTGGTGTTACCTCCTCCTTAACAAGCGATGATTCTTGTTTGGAAGGGAGCAGCAACTCTTCCTTCACAATGATCTCAGCTTTCGGCAAGATTGCTGTAAGAATCAAAGTTAAAAAGGAAACAAAGTCAAAAGATGATCAGAACCTTACGCAGCACAGTCCAAAAGGGGAGCTCATGCAGTTCGGACACGAGACATACATACGGCACACATGAAGATGAAGGCTCGCGCATAAAGCATGCGACATAGCCACAACAGTTAGGGTTTCAAGCTCACACAGCGTCCTTACCAATAATAAGGGGGTGGAGGTCAGGGTGAACTGCAGGCACGTCGGCTGGCGGAGGAGCGACCACATTATCATTCATCGCCACAGTCGAAGTAGAAGCAGCTTTCTTACCCTTCGTCGTCGCAGCCGACGAAGACACCGCCTTCTTACCCTTCGTCGCAATAGTCTTCTTGGGAGCCATCGGTGATCGAAGAAGAGGATGACAATCGGGACAGGAAAGGTTTGAATTGAAGGAGAGAGTAAAGAAGTTTCTTCTGTTAAATCCTCTTATTTATAGGAGGACAAAAGAGGAGGGGGCACAAAGACCAATAACCGCTTCGGGTCGTGTGCTGCAGGCAAAACAAAACCGACTCCTCTGATTTTGCTCCCTCTCTCATAAAGGAGATTCACCCAGGGCATAAAATCCAAAGATTTAATGAATCGACCCTTGGGATTCCCCCAAAAGATGGCTCTAAAATAAATTAAAGGTAATTAATGACACGCACACGTGGCAGGGAGCCCATACGGCTAGAAAATTTATACGGCTAGACAGGCCATGCGGCAAAGAGGTTCATGCGGCCAGAGCATCCTATGCGGCCAGCGGAGCTCACATAGCCATGCTTCATATTCAAAGTATTTCAATTTTGTAAATTGAAAACTTTGAAGGGGGTCTTGTAGAAGCATGGAAAAGAACATGATTGCCCATGCGGCTCAAAACAGGAAAACCCATACGGTTCAAAAATAGACGAGCTTCATGCGGCTCAAGAGCATCATGTGGTTCAAAAGTCACCAACTTGGACATGCGGCTCAAGCAACACCACGTGGCCTTCTGCGGTTCACTTCTATAATTTGCCCATTAAGCAAAGGCCCTATTTAATGCTCTGACATAAAGGAGAACTGACGGCTCTGACATAAAGCTGCAATAATGACTCTGTCATAATGGTAGACTCCTAGGGAAACGAAGGAAATCTCTGACACAATCCATCAAACTCCAAAATCCTTCATGCGGCCTTGACACGTAGACAGTCGCATGCGGCTCAGGCAGAGGCCACCCCATGCGGCTCAGGTAGAGGCTACCTCATGCGGCTCAGACAGAGTCTACCCTATGCGGCTCGCGAGGACTATCTTCATGTGGCTCACTGAGAAGCCACCCATCATGCGATCACCTACGCTCATGCGGCTCAGATCATCTCCATACAACTCAAATGTTCAGAGGCTACGCCCAAGCAGCCTTGACACATGGCCAGTCTTATGCGGCTCAGTAGGGAATAATCCTCATGCGGTTTGGATTTTCTAGGTGGCTCGCGGTTAAGACACGTGGCAGAAGATTAGTTTTTCCCGTGTCCCTACAGCTAGCAGCATAATAATAGTGGGACACGTGGCATCAAATCGATCAAGATTCATCAACAAATCCCAACAACCAGGTTTAGTGCTGTCACGCCCCAGAACCAGAATACTGGAGAGCGGGGACAGACACAGCCAGCTACGTATATTGAAACAGAATACATCTCAACTATACGGTCACGGCTGTCTAGATATGAGGGTTTACTACAAGCCAGCAGTCTCTTAAGGTCAAGCCTATTGTCTCAATCTCAAGCAATTAACAGAGTTACAAGATGTCAGAGCATCAAATATATATATATAAGGCGTCCCAAATATTACATATTGGATGATCATGAAGCTAGTCGTACAAAATGATAGGACTAGCAAGAGTTCAGTCATACATGATCAACCCTAGGATTTGTTAATCATGTTTACAGCCCGTAGGCAGACAGTAGTAAATGTGCATCGAGCTAACAGGTGCTCGTCGGCTAAACGCCTCAAAAGAATAAATTTACATATTAGTGGGTGAAACAAAAGGAAAACCCACTCTTGGCCCGGGTTCCGTCTAGTTGTCACCATTGGGCTGGAAGCTTGGTAGATCCTCGGGAGCTGCTCCGAAATCTGGCCACACAAAACCAGCTGGGTCAAACCCCAGAAAGAGCAAGTGCCACAAAGGAGGCCACAAATAAGAACAAAAGCCAGCATATCAGAACATAAAGAATAAAAGAAAGTACAAGTAGTAAAGTACACAGGGCGATAAACGACTAGGGACGTGGAACCATTCCGGGAGCCAGGTTACAATCCTTAAACCAAACAAGGACCGGGATTGTATCCCTTCGCCTGAATAGCTCACTGTCTCTACCCATTTATCGTTAGAGATAAGTAAAACAATCATGATCAAGAGTTCCAGGTACAGGGGCTAGACAAGACTTAGACAGAGCTGGACACCATTCATTCACAATCGGCCAGGCAAGTACTACGGCTTACTATTTTAACTAACTAGGGTTATCACAAGCCTAATTACTAACAAGATGCAAGTGAGAAACTCCCAGTCCCAAGCCCTGCAGACCATCCAGTTATCCTTCCGCGGGTTGAGAGTTATAGTTGGGTACATCGCCCGGGAGACAAATGTACCCTTAGGTGACTTAGAGGGTGCAACACATGACAGTGTGCTGGAAGTGTGCTCTACTCGTCGGCAAGCTACAAGTCCATTAAAGCGCCCAGATAACGAGACTGCCTGTGACTGGGAATTCTCCATGTTCTAGTTTGATCTAATCATTAGCCTAATCCGATTTAGTGCGAGTCCCTGGCCGTGGTACCCAGGAAGTCACGTCCTAGACATGATGCAAGACAAGACAAGTGGATTGTGCAAACAAGCAAGCAGGAACACCCACGGTGTCAAGACAAGTCAAGTCAAGTTATCAAGTCAAGTCAAGTCAAGAGTGCGCCGCCACGGGCCACTATCAAGTTATCAAGGTAAATCATGTCAGGGTACTTGTTAGGAGTGCGCCACGACGGGCCACTATCATGTCAGGTTGGTCATGTCAGGAGTGCACCACTACGGGTCACTGTGCAGGGTACAATAGTTATTCTAAACATATTAAGCAAAATCAAGTTCATGCCAAAAGGCGTAAGGATATAAAATGGGCGTAAAATACCTAATAAAATACTAATATAAAATAGGACAATAGAAGAGCCAAGATCAAGAAATAACAAATTCATCATAGACAAGTAGGTTGTGCAGGGTATATACTGCGCAGGGTGCCAAGTGCGCAGGGTGAGCTGCGCAGGGTACCAACTGCGCAGGGTGCCAAGTGCGCAGGGGCAGATGGCGCACAGATGGATTGCGCAGAAGGTAGACTGCGCAGGAGTGAACTGCGCAGGAGTTGGATTGCGCAATGGTCGAATTGCGCAGGGGTTGCTTTGCGCATGGCTGGCTTGCGCATGGCTAGCTTGCGCCAGCGCAATCCAGCGCAGCGCAAAGCACTGGCCAAGGATCTTGCGCAAATGGCCATGCGCTAAAGAGCACAGGTCAGGGTGCGCAAATGGCCTTGCACTAAAGAGCGCAGGCCAGGGAATAGTGCGCAATCGGCCAGGTGCTAAAAAGCATTGGCCGAGAGCTCCACCATGGCTGAACTCTCAAGAACACCAAGAACACCAAGTTCAAATCTTCACAACTTAGCCAAATCAAAACCAAATTTAGATTTTCAAAGTTCTAACTTGAGTAAAATTGAATTCTCTTCCACATGGAAGCATCAAAACAAGCAAAAATCAAAGTTTAATAGATCAAAACCAAGGATTTTCGAAAATGGTTAAAACCTAGATCTAGAAGAATGAAAGCTCCAAATCACAAAATTCCAAGTTCTAATGTTGATCTACATGTCCTAATCTATCAAATGGACAAATAAAATTGGGTGCTTATTTGTTGGCAAGGTGCACTTGCCTATTGGTTGGGGAGTTGTGTGGAAGAAGGAAGAAGAAGAAGTTTGTAAGAAATAAATGAGAGAATAAAGAGGAGAGAGAAAAGTAGGTGGTGTTATAAAGTGGGGGAGTTGTGGTGGAATGGAGGTGGAGTGTAGGCTTATGGTGTTCCAAGCATGTTGAACCAAACCAAACCAAACCAAACATTCTCCACAAAATAAAACCAAGCCATGGTTAAAACCTGCTTACAAGAATCAAAAGACCACATGTCCAGGAAAATAAAATATGTGCCAAAAATCAAATACGAGCATAATACGAAATACGGGAAATGGGGGTGACAAGTGCCATCCTCATAATTACTGGGATCAAATCAGATCATTTGTAATCATGCAAATTGAACACGTGGCAGAAGATCCAAGCTTGGCATAACAAATCATAAGGATTTATGGCAATCATCATTAATTGCCCACAGAGATTTGATGCAATCCCCATTAATTGCCTAGATTTGCTACAATCAGAATTAATGGCCCCGATTAATTGATTTTTAACCGCCGACTTCTCGAGGAGGCAATCATTGCAAACCCTAATGATCGCATCTAACTCCTATAAATAGCAAGGTGCCATTCCCTTGCAAGAGAGGATTTTTTTTGGAGAGCACCAGAGCACCTGGAGAGATCTGAAAAGAGAGAGCAGAGATACAAAGGCACGCACAGAGGATTCTTCTCGAGCATCCTGAGAGCATTTCTTCCTCGGAGCCAAGGCTGCATTCGATCGTCCAAGGATTAAGGCAGAGCTGCGGTCGCTTTCCCGAGCCTCTACCGTTACCTCCCAGAATCTAAAATAAATAATTATACTTAGATTGTTGTACCTAGGTTTTCGTCCCTATGCTTTCTTTGTACAAGCGAGTTTCTAATATGAAGTAAAAGTCGAGTCCTCCGATATAATTGTTCTGTTCTTTTATTATTCATGGCAAACAGGTGCCTATACCGTGTTCCATGGCATACATTGTACAAAGCTTATTAAGCTCGAGGTAATTCAAAGATAGCCCTTTATTGATGAAATAAGGTATCTTTTCTAGTGGGATTATATCATCTGCGGATGGAACGTCAGTGTGAGCAGCCACATACTTGGCCAGCTCTGGCTCTGCTTCAACCACCCCCTGTGTCAATGTAGATTGAGAGGATGACTTGGACAGCTTAATTATTAGGGGCTCCATGGGTGGAGCAGAATGTGGAGTCGTTGGCATACTAGCCACCCCCAGTTTGGTGCTTGGTGCTGGGTGGGAGATTGTTGGCTGGCTAGCATTCCTCGACTTAGCACTCGGCTACTGATTAATTCTGGAAAGACGAATCATCATCGGCTTGACAGAGGGATTGCGCTCCTCTACTTGTTGCTGACTCATTCTAGGTAGCCTGATTATCAGTGGCTCTGTCGTGGGTCTTGGCGCTTGGCCAGACCTTGGCAGTCGGATTATTATCTGCTCCTCCTGTGCAGAGAGGCTGATTACGTCCTTACGCAGAGTGGCCGTAAGGGGTGCAGTTCTGCCAGGTTTGCGGGCTTGGAGGTAGATCGTTAGAGGTCCTTCCGATCCAGTTGCTGCCTCAGTTTGAGTTTGAGTATCTTCTTCGACAAGGTACCTTTTTGACTTCTCGTACAAGCATGAGTCGGAGTAGTAAGATTCAACCCCTTTAAAGGGGTCGATCTCGGCAAATTCTGTCTTCACAAAGCCATACTTATCGACGTACTTGAAGCATTGGTGCAGTATGGAAGGCACGATCATGTAATCGTGTATCCAAGGACGTTCCAGGAGAATATTGTAGGAAGTATCCACATCTATGACATAACAGGTCACTTTGCCGATTTGGCATTTCAGACGAATCTTTCCGATCGGCTAGCTTCTGTCTGAATTGAAACCCTAATGGCAGTGCTTGTCGGCGTCAGGCAATGCATTGGGATGCGCAGATGGTGTAGCAGGCTCTTTGGGATAATGCTTATGGAAGAACCGAGGTCAATGTGCATCCGATCCACCTTGATATCGTCAATGTACCCAGTATAATACAGAGGGCGATCATGCAGGTTGGTCTTGATAAGCATATCCTGCAGAGTGAAGACAATATTGGGCATTGCACTCGTGCAAGCACTGTCTTAAAGATCTGCAAGCGAATTCTTCCCAGTGAGATTGGACTGAGCCAGATATGCGTCGACATTCTGGAGTACCTCGCTCAATACGATGCGAACGCCTTTGGAGAGTCTCAGGAGCTCGTATAGTGACAATTTGGCCGGTGTGTTGGCCAATTGTGTCAAGATGTCAAAGTTGTAAGGCCTCTCCAGCCCCTGAGGCACCTCTTTTCGGAGCGGCTTGTCAAAGCGAGTCTCCTTCGGCCTAGGCTTGTCGGTCGCGAAGGCTGAGAAGGTCCTGGGGCATCAGCAGCTATCGGCTGATGATCTTCAGTCGAGTTACCCGGTGGAGGTTGGGTTTGTACGCCGGATCGGGTAACAACAGCAGTAGCTTCTTCGACCTCTGCCGAGATTGTGCGACATAATTTGACTTTTCTATTCTTCTTCTTGTTGGAAGCGGGTGGTGCAGACTGAGTTACTTTCGGTACCAGGTCCGGGTGGACCCACATGACCTCCCCTCGTGACGTGGTAAAGGGCACTAGACCAGCAGCCTGGTCTCGGGGAGGTGGAAGGTTAGCGACTTCCATTCTTGCCCTGGGGATGGGCACTACTCCATCTTGAGTCTTTGTCGGAGGAAAGCTGCCAAATTATACTGACACCATATTTGTTGCTACGGTCACCTCTTCGAAATCAATGGCCAAAGCCATAGAATCGATGAGATGCTGGATGTATCGCTTCAGTTGGTAGCAGTCTTGTGTAGCATGATGGACATAGCGATGATAGTGGCAGTACTTGGGGCCTTCCATCTCTGCAGGACGAGGTTCACGTCTTGGAGGAGGGAGCTGGATTCGACCTCCTTGTATGAGCATGTCCAAGATGGGCTTGACATGGTCGTCCTCGAAGGAGTAGGTCATCTGAGGCCACTGCTTCTCTGCCGGCTTCGGTTCAGGCTTCGAAGCTGTGTCGGCCACCATAGCCTGTTTGCCCTTGTTGTCTCGATTGTTGGAGGGGTTACCACCATTGTTGCTGTTAGTGTTAGGGCGTTTGCCCTTATCCTCTCCTTCCGAGATGTGTAATCCCAGTTGGTGGGCTTTCTTCAACTTGTCTTTTGCGCTAGTGGCACTGATAATGGAAGTCTTCCAATCCTTAAACTGACTTTTGCCCATCCAGAGGCTGATTGTGGGAAGCAGCCTCTTTTGGCAAATTTTAATCAAGGAGGAATTGGGGTTACCGGAAGGCAACTTCATCACGGTTTGACGAAACCGTTCGATATAGTTCCTTGTCAGCTCCTTTTCTCCCTGGACAACGTCCATAAGGGTGGACATTGTCACGTCTTGTCCTACTTCGTAGAACCTTTCCAGAAACATGCGTTTGAAGCCGACGAAAGAATGGATGTAGTTGTCTGACAAGTTGCGGTACCAGTCAAAGGCGACCCCTTCCAACGCTCCAATGAACAGTCGCGTGAGAATGGCGTCGTCATGAGGCAGATGGTCGGTTGTGACTTCAAAGTAGGTGATGTACCTACTTACAGATGTCTTCCCATCATACGAATTGATGTTGAATGGTTTATATCTTGGTGGGAAGGGCACATCTCTCCATGCAATAGGATACAGTTGTCGTATCCTGAGGTCTTAGCAGTTTTCTCGGGCGTAGAACATGGCCGGAAGCTCCTGGACCTCTCTTCTTACCTCCCTGGCCTCGTCTGCAGCAGTGGAAGCCGATGTTGTCGGAGGATTGTCGTCCGAGTTTGGTGCAGCAGAGTTTGAGTCCGCATTGACCACAGGACCCAAGCTTGTTTGGCCAGACGTCCTCCCTTACAGAGTTGGAAGGGCCGCTTTGATCTCGTCCACAGACTTGAACAAGGCGTGCAGTATAGCCTCCAGAGTGTCAATGCGTTGGCGATCACTGGAACCATCTTGGTTGCTGTCTGTCATGAATACCGTCCTCACATAAGGAGAGATGGAAGGGACGGTGGAGGACACACCCTCTGAGTCATACCCTTGTACAGAGAAGTCGTCAGGGTATGTGGGAGTGTTCTCCTCTGGTTCGGACTCAGAAGGAGTGGTACCCCCAGCTTCAGAGCTTGCCTTATCTTGAGAGTCGTGGACGTCCTCGGGGACGTCGAAACCTGCTACGTCTATTGGGGAAACCGTTTTCCCTGGATTATCTTCTTGGAACATCGGGTTGTCGCGGATGTTTAGAGGAGTGCTACCCCCAGCTCCAGCGCCTCCCGGAGATGTGGACGATGATTCTCCAAGCATGGCAGATTTCGTCTTTGAGCGAGTACCTTGGAAAACTCCTCCTGTGGCAATCGTGGACAACCACTTAGAAGAGAGTTTCTTGGTTGAGATTTTAGGGCTGGAGACGTTTGTTTTCTTTCCTCTCCCGCTACCAGGGATCCTCTGAGCAGAATTGCAGGAGGCGACGAGAAGTGCCTCGTCTTCTGAACTTGGGTGTTACGACATGTTAAAATCTGACTTAATGTTCAACAGTCTTGTAACCACCTCCAACGGTGAATGAACCTCACAACCAGGATTCAATGGAGTCCTTGCATTCTCCAGCAACTCCATGAACTTTACAGCATCGACATTCGGTGCCTCCTCAGCTGCATCATGAACGAAACTAGGCCCCGCAGCGTCGAAAACCATGTTCACGCACCCATCGTCGTATGCATGATTATCTGAAACAAAATTAGGTCCCGCATGCATATACGGCTCAACATAAGGCTCCGGCTCTGATGCTAAAGACACAAGTTCTCCGTGTGCGGTCCACTGATAGTAATTAGGCATGAAACCCCTCGAGTACAAATGATATGTCACTTTCACTTTTGGATAATATTTCACGTTATGACATTTCACACACGGACACTTAATTTTGGTGCCGTCCATGTACTGAGGGAACGCCTTAGCAAACTGCAGGAACTGCTCTACTCCCGCTACGTATTCATCCCGCACACCACACATATCATCAGGACGACGATTGTACATCCATGAACGATTTTGCAAGTAGTAATTCATATCCATTTGGAAATAATTCTGCAAAGATGGACACACATTATCCAATAGGCACAAATTCGTATATTATGTCTTATTATGGGACACACATTAGTAGCAGATAGTTACTAATAACAATGATATGCAATCTAGGTCAAACTAGGTTATACTAAGTCAAACAAAGTCAAACAAGGTCAAGCTAAGTCAAACAAGGTCAAACTAGGTCAAGGGTTGACCTATAGTTGACTTTGTCAACTCTTAGTCCAATCTAGGTCAGATGTTGACTCTACTTTGACTTTCAGTCAAAATAGTCAACCTTGGTCAAACAAGGTCAAATCTAAGTCAAATATCCTATTTCTAGTCATTACCTACCAAGGTACCCTTTACCTTATCGATATTGGTATCCCAATACCAATACCTTAAGTTGGAATCTCAATAGCTTAGTCTAGGTAACTAATACCTTAACATCCACTTTACCTTAGATACTAGATAATATCATATCCTAGTAATATCCTACCCTTGGGCTAGTAGATAACTCAGTCCCTTAGGCTAATTGATATTACTATCTACCTTAGGCTAGTATCTATCCACCTGCCTTAACATCATACCCATTACCTTAGAAAGGAGGGGATGATTGCTTAATTCATCCTCAAATGTAGGTTTATACTTTTTCATGTTCTAACATTTATCCACCTGCCTTAACATCATACCCATTACCTTAGGCTAGTATCTATCCACCTGCCTTAACTCAATACCTTTTTTTTTCATGTTCTAACATTTATCCTCAAATGTACGAGACAAAAGAAAGGAAGGGATGATTGCTTAATTCATCAATTAGATTTAAAAAGGCATGATAGTTAGGCAGCTGTCATGACTTTGGTCGGTTATGTTAGTTATTTACTACATATAGTTGCTTCTTGAGTTCATGGAATCCGTTTTTATATTTCGCTTTAAATATAATTGGTTTATCTTCATATGGCGTGCTGTTACAAAGTTTTAAGCCATTACCCTACATATTTGAGCCTATAAATAATTGACATACTGGTGAAATATCAGTAGAGGTATTCCATCTTCATATCAGAAACCTAGCAGCTTAGTTAGTAAGTACTTACCATATTCTCAACATCAGTGCTATGGAATTGGATCATAAGTACTAGACTTGATGATCCTCTTACCGCGATGCTAATTTTGCTACAGTTGATGACTTCTCAGATTTAGTATCACTTGATGGTACACAATAGCTTCATAGGTATTTAATAATCTTTGCTTTCATGTTTACCTGAGTAAACTTGAAACAAACTATCCTATTGCATAGAAAATAGGCATTGAGGTATTTAATGTTGGACTGAATTTATATAAACTGTATGGACTGTTATGGGGTTTATATATATATGGACTGATATAGTATGGGGGAATGGTTGAATGAAATGATATGGAAAGTAATCGGAGGAGGGGCTGATAGCTCACTGCTCTGCAAACAGAACAGGGTAACAAGTGCCCTGCTACTGCTGCTGTATTCATAGAATGCAGGTGCTGCATTCTACAGCTACTGCTGCTGCATTATATACAGTCCCCTGTGGGGACTGCTGCTGCTGCCGAGGGATTACATGCTGCTGCCACAGGCAGCAGCTCTCTTTCCTGTCTCACTCTCTCTAACACACTCTCAACAATAAATTTCACTCACAACCAACCATCAAAATATTTCTGTGTCCGTGTCTGTGTCTAGATAGCTAGGGCTAGGGTTAGGGTTTACCTGAAGAGAGTGGCTCGGTCGGAGGATGGAGGCGGCGAGGAGGGTGGCTTTGTCGGAGGAGGGAGACGACTAGGAGGGTGGCTTCGTTGGAGGAGGAAGGCGGCGAGGAAGGAGACTTCGTCGGAGAAGGGAGGCTGGTCGCCGGAGGGAGGGGTCAGCGGACGAGCGGGGTCGCCGGAGGGAGAAGGGGAGGGTGTCGCCGGAGGGAGGGGTCGCCGGAGGGGAGGGTTCGTCGGGGCGAGAGGGGAGAGGGGGATCGAGCGGGAACAAAAAAGTTTGGGTGAAAAATTGTGATTTCGATCGGGCCAGTAACCCTATATGAAATACGTCAGCGACGTATAAATGTTACGTCGCAATACAGCGACGTAAAAAAATATCCATCGCAGAACGTCACCATGCAGCGACGTAATACACGCTACGTCGCTGAACGTCTTTACACGGCGACGGACAGCGACGTGTAACACTAGGAGTCGCTATAATCAATTTTCGGCGACGAATTTTTTCGCCGTCGCTAATATACGTTGCTATTCTAGCAGATTTTAGTAGTGCCAGTGCCATGTTGACTTCAGTTCTTTACCTGAGAATTTAGGAACTTATCATAAAACTGGAACCACATTGCAGGTTGATTGATTTGTGAGACCGATTTTAACTTGAACATCATTTTGGTTCAGCTGGGTATACGAAGTATTCATGGGATTGGGACTTGATATTCTCAGTTCAGTTTCAACTGAACTAAGGACTGGGTACCAATTCGAGTATGGAAGTTTAACTGCTGATAAAGTTCAGTCTTCTAGGCTGAATGTAACCTAAATATATGTGTTCCTTTCTAGCAATACATATTTCAGTATAGTCCTGATCATTCAGTGGGAGGGTGAGTTCACTATCAGGTCTTCCTGAGATGTAGGATGGGACCTAACTGCTGTGTATGGTCAGGAATAGAGGGCAGAGTTTCGAACTGGAATTACAAATCAGGAAATTCAGTTCAGACTTAGACTAATCCCTAATCAACCTGAGTATATCTGGTACCAGGGGATTAGCTTGCTGATTTGATCTGAGAACCATTTCAAGTACCTGAGATTCATTTAGCTTGGTTCAATTAATAGCATGGACTTCATATCTATTTTTGGTCATATGTATCAGAGGTTTATTACACTGTCTTGGTAGTTTAGTAAATCTGAGTCCACCAGTTGAGTCATTCCATTCAATGGAGAACTTTCTTATATCTTTTGATTCAGTGATTCAATAAACAAGGTTTAAGTTCAGTAGAGGAGTTGATAACCTAAAATTGTTGAATGAATGACCAAATTTGTAGCCATTAAACTAATCCTGGTAGCAGGGGTGGGTCAGTGACTGTAATACCTTGCTATTTCAGTTGGGTTTTGACTGAAGAAATCAGTTTCAATCTGCTTTGAGAGTACCTGACTAATTGGGCATCAACTGATGCTTAGAGTTCAGTCCATTTCATATAACTGAAATTGATTTCAAGTACCTGAGATTGATTTCAGTATATAGCTGGGTACATGAAACTCATAAAAGCTGAATTGCACCTGCAATTTTGGTGAATAGATTCCTGAGACTAGTACCAGTGTCTGCTCTCTTAAATTCAGGTTAGTTGTTATCAATGAACTTGGGTTCTTGTATACATTGCATTAGATAGTTAAGAACTTGGGGTTCCCTGTTTATAACTGATTTCTATTAGGGCTATTGGTTCCCCAAACAAGTTCAACCCTCATCTTTAGAAGACTTCATTGAGATAGGTTTATTGGTTTTACTTTTACTTGAAGTATATGAAGACATTGAGAGATACCTAATAGGATCAATCTTTAACTAATGTGTTAGTCCAACTAGATTAGGTAGAATAATCATTTATAGGGTAAATTGTTTTATCAAGTTAGAACTAAGGATAATTGTTAAGGTGATTTTTCTAGATTAAGAAATAGCTATTTTAAGATTGTTGACTTATCAATTGTTAATCATCATTAATTACAGGAGGATATCCAGTTTCTTTGATTACTTGTACTTTTCCGGAGCCAGGCAAGTATATTCTACGGTCTTGTACATTTTATTATATCCTGTGCTTCCTTGCTTGACATACTGCAACACGACATGTACTTCTGGTGCTCATGTTCCTTGTTCTTATTACTTGTAGCTGGGGTGGGAAAATATACTATTTATGTGACCAAAACCAAGAAACAACTCAGGTGTCTTTAGCTTAGACCCCGCATCGTGCACGCGGGTCCTAAGCCATACCATTCATGTGCTTTCATGTGCTTACCCCTAGCCGGTCACATACTTAGTTATATTTCAAACATTGTACACATATGTTCAAGAGATATACCTTGTACTTATTTCCTGTGATTCCTGAGATACCATGTTCTTTCCTATGCTTACATATCATGTTCTTTTATGTTCTTACATACCATGTTCTTTCATGTGCTTATACACCATGTTCTTTCCTGTACTTTCATACCATGTTTCCTTGTAACTTTTATATCATGAGATCTTGTTCATTACCTAGAATTGTACTTACTCCGCTTCTGAATAGGATATGTTGCAGGTGAGTTGGAGGCCCTGTGCGACACCTATTATGGACAGAATGTTGCTATTTTTGCTGAGCTAGCTGGAGCTGCTTGTGACTTAGAGGCTACAGAAGCCTAGAGCTTACCTTTAGCATTTTATATTTTCCTATATTGAGACTAGTAGACTCACTTTCATTTGCTGGAATGTAATAAATTCTGAGTTTGTACTTTACTCTGGTTGGGACACATTTATAGATGCTGTGTTTCCATACTTGTCTTGATATCTGGTTAGTTTTCCTAGATCGGTACAGCTTACTTTGTTGTGTCTAACGACAAAGGCTGGGCGTGTCCGACTCGTGTCCGATTATTCGGGAGCGGGTCGTGACATATTTTTAGTGGTGGCCTATGCAGGTCTATCCTAATGGTACCTAGGTCTTAGTGTACTATTGGGGGACTTGATTACACTAGGGAAACTTGATCACATCATAGGAAAATCGAGAAATAAGGGTATATCAGGTTTATCAGGTGCTTTGATATTATAAAAATATTGTTTGTTAGGTTTTAGGGTTTGTCAATCAACGAAGTTTTCTTTCTATAACAGGATGGTCACTACGAGGAAGACTGCAGATCAGCCCGAAGTTGCAGGCAGTTCCAGAGTTGCAGGCAGTTCGGATCAGGCGGCACAAGACGTTCCAGCAGATCAGCTTCTAGCCGCGCCTCCGATCTTTCCGCCGCTACCCTCGACGATGATGTTTGACGGCGCTCAGGTGATGGCAATGTTCCAGCAGTTTATGGAGGCCCAGAATCACCAGGCTGCGCAGTTCAGAAAGGCTCAAAGTCAGCAGGCCGTGCAGTTCAGAGCGACCGTCGTCGACGTACTCAGGACTCGAGAGACGGCAGCACCGGCACCAGCAGCACCTCTAGCACCAAGAGCACCGAGACCAGGGACGGCCAAGGAGTACCAGAACCTCTGTCCGATGGACTTCTGGGGCAACGAGGGGATCGTCTATGCAGACGAATAGCTGGAGAATGCGGAGAGGACCTTAAAGATGGCATAGATCCCAGATGACTTGAAGGTAGAGGTGGCGAGCATGCGACTCTTCGATTTGGCCAGAGCTTGGTACCGGAAGAAGCCCCAGTTGGCGGAGCACCAGGTGTCTTAGGCAGATTTCAAAAGTCTGTTCAAGGAGAAGTATTTCCCTGATGTGGAGCGGGATGAGTTGAGGATGCAGTTCAAGACGCTACAGCAGGGGACGATGACGGTTGCACAGTACACTTCAGAGTTTACTAGGCTCAGCAGGTTTGCAGAGAACCTAGTTAGAGCGCCGGAGGACAGAGCATGAAGATTCAAGAAGGGTCTCACCAGAGAGCTGCGACACGTGGTGGCGATTAGTCAGACGACGACATATGCGAGCATCCTCAAGATTTCTCAGGCTGTAGAGAAGGAGGCTGACCCAAGGCTGAAAAGGGACCGGGACATAGGCAGCAGCAGTTTCCAAGCACCGACGAAGAGGGTCCAGACTCAGATCCAGGCGAGGCCACAGCAGCAACAGCATCACCGTCTAGCCAGAGCTCCTGCACATCAGCATCAGAGACAGCATCTGGCGACTAGTTGTGCCTTTTGTCATCGCCCTGGACACCAAATCGACGAGTATCGCAAGAGGCTGGGACTTTACCTCTTTTACTGATTAGATGCACACCAGATAAGAGACTGCGCTCAGGCTACAGTTCGACTAGCAGGAGGACCCCGAGGAGCTGGAGGACTACCACTTGCACCACCAAGAGCTCTACCAACTGCACTACAAAGAGGACCAGCTTTACCCACTCAGCAGCAGCAGTTTGCACAGCGTCAGCAGAGGGGAGGACCACAGCAGGGACGTGCTTACGTCATGGCTGCAGTTGAGGAGGACGAGGCAGTGCCAGATGTGATCACAAGTTCTATACTTTTACATTCTTTCCCTGCCATTGCACTGTTTGATTCTGGAGCCACACATAGCTTCGTATCACATGAGTTTCTGCATAGACACGGCTTCATACCCAAGCCCACTAGGAGGAACTGTCGGATTATGAGAGAAGGAGGGATAGTACCTGTCAGTGAGATGGTGGATTGCCCTATTACTATTACTGGAAGAGAGATTAGGGCTCAAATTCTGGTGATGCCATTGCCCGGATTTGATATAGTCCTCGGCATCGACTGGATGAGCGAGCAGTTTGTCGTAATAGACTGCCATGAGGGGAAGGTGATCTTCAGCCCACCAGGAGTTCCACCGTTCGAGATCAGCAGACGAGTTACAGAGAGGCCAGAGGGAGTCTACTTCGAAGCCATTACAGAAGACCAGGAGTTGCCACATCCGCTGATTGCAGAGTATCTTGACATCTTCCCCGAGGAGTTGCCAGGATTGTTGCCATATCGAGACGTGGAGTTCAGCATCGACCTATTGCCCGGATCAGCACCGAAGTCCCAGCATTGCTACAAGATCAAACCGAAGGAAGCTGCAGAGTTGAAGGCCCAGATTGATGAGCTGGAGGGCATGGGTTTTATTCCGTCCAGTACTTCACCCTGGGGGGCACCGGTACTCTTCGTGCCCAAGAAGGATGGAACGGTGAGGATGTGTATTGATTACCGTACACTCAATAACATCACCATCAAGAATAGATATCCTTTACCGCGGATTGATGAGCTGTTTGACTAGCTTAGTGGAGCGAAGGTCTTTTCCAAGATTGACCTTCGGTCGGGATATCATCAGATGAAGGTGCGGGAGCAAGATATTCTGAAGACAGCTTTCAACACCCGATACGGCCAATATGAGTTTCTGGTAATGCCGTTCGGACTCACCAATGCCCCAGCATTGTTTATGAATTTGATGAATAATGTTTTTCATAAGTATTTGGACAAGTTTGTCATAGTCTTCATTGACGACATTCTGATATATTCGAAGTCCGAGGAGGAGCATGTGGAGCACCTGCGGATAGTATTGGAGATTCTGTAGAAGGAGAAGCTATACGGAAAACTCTCAAAATGTGAGTTTTTCTTGGACAGAGTGGAGTTCCTAGGGCATGTGGTGACTGGAGAGGGGATTTCTGTGGATCCCAAGAAGATTGAAGCAGTGGAAGCATGGGCACCTCCCAAGACAGTAACAAAGATTCGTAGTTTCCTGGGTCTAGTAGGATACTACAGGAAGTTCGTGAAGGATTTTACCAGGATAGCAGAACCGATGATCAAGCTTACGCGGAAGGACGAGGAGTTCATCTGGAGCGACGCCTGCCAGTCAGTATTTGAAGAATTAAAGAGAAGACTCACACAGCACCAGTTCTAGCTTTGCCATCTGGATCGGAAGGATTCGTCATCTACAGTGATGCTTCAGGAAAAGGCTTGGGATGTGTGCTTGAGCAGAATAAGAGGGTTATTGCTTATGCTTCTAGACAGTTGAGGCCCCATGAGAAGAATTATCCTACACATGACTTGGAGCTTGCAGCAGTCATATTTGTCTTGAAACTGTGGAAGCACTATTTGTATGAAAAGAGAGTGGACATCTTCACGGACCATAAAAGCCTGAAGTATGTCTTTACTCAGAAGGAACTGAATATGAGGCAGCGCAGATGGCTGGAACTCATGAAGGATTTCGACATCAATCTGCAGTACCACCCTGGGAAGACAAATGTGGTAGCAGATGCTCTCAATCGATATCCTGTCACTATGTATCTCACTATGGACCGGCATCTGTGGGAGGATCTTGAGAGCCTTGGGATTGAGGTTGTTCTTCCGGGAGCTGGAGGACAGCTGATGCACATGCAGATACAGTCGGGACTGTTAGAGAAGATTAAAGAGGCCCAGTTTCTTGATGAGGAACTCCGATGCCTTAGAGCTCAGGCAGAGGCAGGTTTCCTCGAAGACTGTACCATTGTAGAGGACAGATCCTTGAGACACGGAACTCAGTTGTGTGTGCCCAAGGATTTGCGGAAGGAGGTGATGCAGGAGGCCCATCAGTCGCAGTATTCTATTTATCCTGGATCTACCAAGATGTACAAGGACCTGCGAGAGTATGTTTGGTGGTATAGGATGAAGAAAGAGGTGGCCAGATTTGTTTTCAGATGTCTTGTGTGCCAACAAGTCAAGGCGGAGCACCAGAGACCAGCAGGATTACTCCAACCTTTATCTATTCTAAAATGAAAGTGGGAGCATATCACCATGGACTTTGTCTCTGGATTACCGTGTACTCCCAGTGGTAAGGATGCTATTTGGGTGATCGTGGACAGACTGACGAAGTCTGCCCATTTTATTCCGTTCAAGGTTGGGCTGTCGACCGAGAAGCTTGCAGACCTCTACATGCGTCAGATCGTAAGGATTCACGGGGTACCGGTGAGCATCATTTTAGACCGAGATAGCCATTTCATATCACACTTCTGGAGGAGTCTACAGCTGAGCTTGGGGTCACAGTTGAAGTTCAGTACCGCTTATCACCCACAGACGGACGGACAGTCCGAGAGGACCATTCAGACGCTGGAGGATATGCTGCGGGTTTGCGCACTTGATTTCGACGGTTTGTAGGAGGATCATTTACATCTTGTGGAGTTTGCCTATAACAACAGTTATCAGGCTAGCATCGAGATGACCCCATTCGAGGCGCTATATGGGTGGAGATGTCGTACGTCTTTATCTTGGGACGACGTTGGCGAGAGAGCTTTGTTTGGGCCAGAGATACTGATCAGAGAGCGTCTTAGAGTTGCACAGGATCGGCAGAAGTACTGGGCGGACAGCAGCAGACGGCCACTTGAGTTTGCGGTTGGAGATAGAGTGTTCCTGAAGATCTCACCGACTAGGGGTGTCATCAGATTTGGCAGAGGCGGAAAGCTCAGTCCGAGATTCATCGAACCTTTCGACGTGACTGTACGGATTGGCGAGGTGGCATATCGACTGGCGCTTCCAGCTAGATTGGAGGGAGTGCACGATGTTTTCCATGTGTCTCAGCTGCGATGCTACATTCCGGACCCGAGCCATGTGGTGGACTTTTCGGAGCTAGAGGTAGGTCCGAGCTTGACCTACGAGGAGCAGCCAGTGGAGATTCTTGATAGGAGAGAGAAGCAGCTGCAGAATCAGGTTATTCCACTTGTCCGCATCATGTGGAGATACCACCCTTCGGGAGAGTCCACGTGGGAGCACGAGGACGAGATGCGAGAGCGCTACCCTAGATTGTTTACCTAATTGTATTTTAGTATTCTGAATATCCAATTTTCAATAAATAATTCGTGGTGTTCGTGAATCAATTTTAGAATATTTCTGAATTTCGAGGGCAAAAATTTTCAAGGGGGGAGATCTGTAACTCCACTATCCATAAATTTGAAAAATAATAATATTTTTTTAAGTTATTTTTTATTTTAAATTCTTAAATATCATTGTTATATAGAAATTCTTTTTCTATTAAATCCTTCTTCAAGGAGTTGGTGAGCCCAACCCTTATTGGGCCACCAGGCCAATCCACCAAATCACTTATAAATAATTTTTTTAGAAAGCTTTTGTCCCATTTCAATTCAGGGAAAGGGGTTCTTTAGCAATTCAAATTTGCTAACCGTTCTCTCCTTATCTCTAACAAACTGTCAGAGAGAGAGAGATGGAGTTTTCCCGCCAATTGATAGCCTGGACCTCACGCTACACCAATCTTTATAAGCCCCTATTCCTTTATCTTCCTCTTCACCATCAGTTATTTCCTCACTCACCACGACTCTGTTCTTCTTCATCATCTCTGAATCGAGATCGGCCATGGGACAACAGCAGCTCGACGAAGAACAGTATAGCCTGGCAATGTGACCTCAACATCAATAAGTTCCTCCCAACGTCTGGACGAGCAGATCGACCTTCTTGGCGAATCATTCCCACATCAATCCAGATCTGGTGAGTATTTTATCTTCGATTTCGACTGAGTTGTTTTTCCTCCTCGTTGTGATTCGATTTGTACGAATTGTAGATCGAGAGCAACGAAATCCTTCCCAATTTCTTGAGCTTTCAATCCGTTTGATAATTGGTCACTTTGAGTGGAGGTAAGGTTGTTCCTGATCGAGTAGTTCTAACTTTTGGAATTTATTTTTATTAATTTTGATCTCCATATTATATGTCAAGAATGAAGATCATCAGGAATTTAAAGGTCGATCTTAGGAATCAGTCTTAGCTCTTCGATTTGATCGATCTGCATAGGTGAGTGGTTGATTCTATTTCTTCTTTTGAACTTTAATTTTGTGAGCAATGTTGTGGTGAAATTCTTAGGAATCAGTGTGTTGAGTTTGTTTGATCTCGAATATTTGATTTGGTTAATCATGGAAATCTGGAATGATTTTTACAATCATGTTCATTCGAATTCAGTAGAGATCGAGATCTCTGTATGTCGATTCTGACCACAACCTGTTTGGTACAATGTTATATTCAGGATCGTAGCACCAACTGAACACAGGCAATTGGTATCTGGATTGAGAACCTGTTTCCTTCATTGCAACTTCCTTCAGGTATATTTATCTTCCTCATTGATCAGTTCGACTCGATTGATTCTTAATTTCGTGTGAATGTTCGTGTGGGATTAAGTGTTTAGGAGAGTTTGGGTGTTTGTTTGATTTATTTGAGTATCAGAAGAAATCTGAGGTTGATCCAGAGCATTTCAAATCTAGACTTTGAGACAGTCCTTTGTGACTGTTGTAGTTGCTGGGAACTCTCTTAACAAATCATGTTGTAATTGTAGCAGTGTGGATTTATTTGATTGCCTTTTGAACTAGAATTTCAAATCAGAGAATGGTTTCAATTTATTGAAAGACTGAATCGTGAGTATTCTCAATGATTTCAATTTGATGAAATCTGAGTTGAGTTCTGAGAACCTGTGCATTTTGGCTCAGTTCTTGAACTGGGATGATATCTCAAATTGCAGTTCAGTCTGAATTTGGTTTACCTGAGAAATTCAGCTCTTTATCTGAGTATCCAGTGCCATGTTGATTTAGTTCTTTACCTGAGAATTCAGGAACTTATCATAAAATTGGAACCACATTGTAGGTTGATTGATTTGTGAGACCGATTTTAACTTGAACATCATTTTGGTTCAGCTGGGTATACGAAGTATTCATGGGATTGGGACTTGATATTCTCAGTTCAGTTTCAACTGAACTAAGGACTGGGTACCAATTCGAGTATGGAAGTTTAACTGCTGATAAAGTTCAGTCTTCTAGGCTGAATGTAACCTAAATGTGTGTGTTCCTTTCTAGCAATACATATTTCAGTATAGTCCTGATCATTCAGTGGGAGGGTGAGTTCACTATCAGGTCTTCCTGAGATGTAGGATGGGACCTAACTGCTGTGTATGGTTAGGAATAGAGGAGAGAGTTTCGAACTGGAATTGCAAATCAGGGAATTCAGTTCAGACTTAGACTAATCCCCAATCAACCTGAGTATATCTGGGACCAGGGGATTAGCTTGCTGATTTGATCTGAGAACCATTTCAAGTACCTGATATTCATTTAGCTTGGTTTAATTAATAGCATGGACTTTATATCTATTTTTGGTCATATGTATCAGAGGTTTATTACACTGTCTTGGTAGTTTAGTAAATCTGAGGCCACCTGTTGAGTCATTCCATTCAATGGAGAACTTTCTTATATCTTTTGATTCAGTGATTCAATAAACAAGGTTTAAGTTCAGTAGAGGAGTTGATAACCTGAAATTGTTGCATGAATGACCAAATTTTCAGCCATTAAACTAATCCTGGTAGCAGGGGTGGGTCAGTGACTGTAATACCTTGCTATTTCAGTTGGGTTTTGACTGAAGAAATCAGTTTCAATCTGCTTTGAGAGTACCTGACTGATTGGGCATCAACTGATGCTTAGAGTTCATTCCATTTCATATAACTGAAATTGATTTCAAGTACCTGAGATTGATTTCAGTGTATAGCTGGGTACATGAAACTCATAAAAGCTGAATTGCACCTGCAATTTTGGTGAATAGATTCCTGAGACTAGTACCAGTGTCTGCTCTCTTAAATTTAGGTTAGTTGTTATCAATGAACTTGGGTTCTTGTATACATTGTTTTAGATAGTTAAGAACTTGGGGGTTCCCTGTTTATAACTGATTTCTATTAGGGCTATTGGTTCTCCAAACAAGTTCAACCCTCATCTTTAGAAAACTTCATTGAGATAGGTTTATTGGTTTACTTTTACTTGAAGTATATGAAGACATTGAGAGATACCTAATAGGATCAATCTTTAACTAATGTGTTAGTCTAACTAGATTAGGTAGAATAATCATTTATAGGGTAAATTGTTTTATCAAGTTAGAACTAAGAATAATTGTTAAGGTGATTTTTCTAGATTAATAAATAGATATTTTAAGATTGTTGACTTATCAATTGTTAATCATCATTAATTACAGGAGGATATCCAGTTTCTTTGATTACTTGCACTTTCCCGGAGCCAGGCAAGTACACTCTTCGGTCTTGTGAATTTCATTATATCCCGTGCTTCCTTGCTTGACACACTACAATACGACATGTACTTCTGGTGCTCATGTTCCTTGTTCTTATTACTTGTACCTGGGGTGGGGAAATATACTATTTATGTGACCAAACCCAAAAAACAACTCAGGTGTGTTTAGCTTAGACCCCGCATCGTGCACGTGGGTCCTAAGCCGTACCATTCATGTGCTTTCATGTGCTTTTATGTGCTTACCCCTAGCCGGTCACATACTTAGTTATATTTCAAACATTGTACACATATGTTCAGGAGATATACCTTGTACTTATTTTCTTTGATTCCTGAGATACCATGTTCTTTCCTGTGCTTACATATCATGTTCTTTCATGTTCTTACATACCATGTTCTTTCATGTGCTTATACACCATGTTCTTTCCTGTACTTTCATACCATGTTTTCTTGTACTTTCATATCATGATGTCTTGTTCATTACCTAGAATTGTACTTGCTTCGCTCCTGAATAGGATATGTTGCAGGTGAGTTGGAGGCCCTGTACGACACCTATTATGGACAGGATGTTGCTATTTTTACTGAGCCAGCTGGAGCTGCTTGTGACTTAGAGGCTGCGGAAGCCTAGAGCTTACCTTTAGCATTTTATATTTTCCTATATTGAGACTAGTAGACTCACTTTTATTTGCTGGAATGTAATAAATTCTGAGTTTGTACTTTACTCTGGTTGGGACACATTTATAGATGCTGTATTTTCATACTTGTCTTGATATCTGGTTAGTTTTCCTAGATTGGTACAGCTTACTTGGTTGTGTCTAACGACAAAGGCTGGGCGTGTCCGACTCGTATCCGATTATTTGGGAGCGGGTCGTGACAGATTGTCATTAGCTATGTGTTCCCAGTTGCATAGTGTAGATGTGTGTGTGTGTGTGTAAACATGTGGTATATGTGTGTGTATGACAGGTATTAGGAAACAGTGCATTAGAGAGTGTCAATCTTAGGTTTCCAGTGCATCTCAGTTCAGACAGTGTGTATAAGTCTCAGGTTTGTGATAGTAAAGTGTATGGGTGAGTGAGTGAGTGAGTGAGCATTATGCTCTTAGGAGGACAGTGTGCAATGCATCCATTTCCAGATTTTCAGTCATAGGTTCTCAGAAAAAAATAGGAAAACAGTGTATTATCAAAACAGTGTATCAGTTTCCATTTCCAGAATTAAACAGTGTACAATGTATGTAGATTAACATAGAAATCAATGTGGAAAAAATCAGTGTGTGTGTGTGTGTTCATGTCATAATGTGTGTGTAGACCCAAATCAGTGTGTGGGTGTAGGAGTGTCTTAGGTGAGTGTCAAAAGTGTGTAATCTCAGGTTTTAAATAACAATCAACGTGTGTGAGTGTAGATGGTGTAAGAAACAGTGTAATGTGCCTTCATGTTCTCAGGGACAGTGTGTAGATAGGTGTGTCCTAACATTGTATCAGTTCTCAAGATGACAGTTCAAAGTGTGTGTAACATGTGATTCAATGTTTTCAGTCTAAACAGTTCAATTC
This sequence comes from Iris pallida, assembly GCA_029216955.1. Taxonomy (NCBI): domain Eukaryota; kingdom Viridiplantae; phylum Streptophyta; class Magnoliopsida; order Asparagales; family Iridaceae; genus Iris; species Iris pallida. The sequence goes on along the minus strand of JANAVB010010173.1, from coordinate 10,631 downwards.
AAAATCAATGCAATTCGAAACCACATTCCCATGCTAATCACAAACCTAACATGTAGGTTAATTCACAGGTTATAAATGGGTGAACAACCATTCAATTAATCATACATGAATAGTTTAATACATAGGAAAATTCAGGAAACAAGTCACAGTTTCTAAGTATCAGAATTTTAGGAATTTCCCCAAATTCGAAATCAAATAAAAACTTGATAATTCAAAATGCTGGTTGGTAAATGAAGTCATAATTTGTTAGTGTCATGGGTGTCTCAGTGTCCAAGAGCTGGACACAATTCATGTCCAAACAACCACACGATACACAGACAGAAAACTGTGCACACAAGCATCATACACGTGTGTCGAGTGAGGTAGAGACACGTGTGTAGCACTAACTGTGTCGTGGTCGTGCACACGTGTAAAGGGGGTCTAGTGCTAGGGTTAGGACACCCTGAGTCGTATCTAGGACGTGTCTATGTGAGACAAGAATACAGTGTCAGCAGCCCCATGGCCGACTGTGCACGACAATATCAAATCCGTGCGGTCAAGATTGCACCGCGTGTGGTACATCATTTGCTTTCAAATTTTGGAAGCATGATGACAGACAATGCCCCATCCTTCCTACCAAATTTTGTGTCACCATGTGCCGTGTCTGTGGAGAAATCAGACACGGGTAGCAGGACACTTGGCGGAGCCCCCGTGCTACGTGTCCAAAGTGTTTTAGGACACGAAAATCGACACAAATACACCTCAGTCTTCACAAACATCATTCCACACACATAGATCTAGGGATTCATGAAATTAGTTTTACAAAAATTAAAAATAAATTTCTAAGCGACATTCTATCAAACACCTTCCTATACACTATGACATGTGTCCGATACGGACACCAAATGGACACGAAATTTATCCAAACTTTAGGGACAGCTAGGGAACACCTAGATCTAGCCTAATATGCAAAGAAAATAGAATACTAGAACAATTAGAGGTATTTTACCTATAGGTGCAAATAGCAAGAAAAAGCTTCAAATTGGGGGTTCCTCCTTGCTCGCAAAATGCTCCAAATTGACCCAAAGCTGGGATTAATCTCCACAAACAGAAAATAGGAGAGTATTGGGCTCTAATGCAAGAAACTAGAGTGGAAAAGGATTTAAAATGAGGAATCTATAGATTGGGGAAGAATGGACATACCTTTTTTTTTTCTATGTGTTGGAATGATACAAAAGAGGCAAGAACTAATGAAGAAATTATTTATAGTATAAGGAAATGACCTAGTGGCTAGTCATAAAGGAAAGAATTAGGGTTAGGGTTTAGTCTAGTGGGCTTTGGGCCTAGTTGCACTAGCTAACTAGCTCAAGTCCTTAGCCTTTGGTCCAATGCAAAAATTCTGCTACTCTCTTCATGAAACTTAGCCAACTTAAGTCAACCAAGACCAACTTAAGTTAGATTAGGGACCATACCATGTAAACTAAGTCACCAAAGTTAAGCTAAAAGTTTATGACAGTCTCTTAAGTCACAGCTAGCAAAAGTCAAAATTAACAATCACCAATGCAATAAATCATAAAATAATTCAAAGAGGCCAAATGACCAAAATACCCTCATGCTCAAAAGTAAAAATAAATCATCGTAATGACATGGTTAGGGTCTAGGTCATGCAGTCTCTAGGGTTACACTAGTAAACATCAAAATCACAAGTCATTGATCAAAATGGTTTTTAAATTAATTTTTTTAAAATCACCAAAAATCATAATGTGATTTAAATACAATAAATAATGATTATAAATACAAAATTTCAAAAATATCCTCATTTCAGAAACTGGGTGTTACAAGTTTACCCCCTTAAAAAAATTTCGTCCTCGAAATTAAGATGATCGCACCCCTACTAGGTTAAACCCCCAATCAAATCAAGGTCGATAGATAACATGCTACCCAATCCTACTGGTCGTGATATCATGGTCTTCATCAGGGTTACTATACTATCTATCACAGCACAAAATATCCTGACAGGTACTAATGGAATCACATAACAAGATGGAAAGAAGAACAGGAAAGACAGACCTGCTAACCCGTCACCCGTAGCGTCGGTCTACTCGATTGTCAGCATAAAAGTCCTGTCCCTCTGGAGTATATCCCTCTGATGGTGAGGGGCACGATACTGCGCTACAGGTGGCCTAGCTTCCTCTATCTAATCCATGACACTCAAGTAATATCCACACTAATATTCCACTCAATTATACTAGGGCACCATTTATATGGTATCTATTCTGCAATCTGAAAATCATACCCGTCTATCCAGAACCATGTTACCAGAATCCTTGTCACACCAGTAAGTATGGATGCAATAATCCATAGAGTCCACAACTAATGTACATACCTCTGGAATTATGGTATTTAAAATTTCTGCTTTGCCGCTAGCTTGGCTGCGAAAACTTTAAATTTCCACACCCGAGAAATACATCCAAAATCAGACTCTATCTCATCGCCAAACCAGCTAATATGGCTGTAGAAGACTCTAGATTCCATGACTGAGGCAACCTAGCCCATAATATTAACTTGGTAGAAAATCAAGTCAATAATGAATATCAAGAATCAAATTCAACGATGAACAAGGAAGATAGACAGATACGGTCAGAATCGAATTTCAAGATAGTTTATAATGAGATTCTCAAGGGTCATCCCAGGAATCTTCTAAATTAGTCCTAACTGTGATTAAGTACTCTCTTAACTAAAGCCTATTCCTTAGTTCCTATCGCAGGCGCGCAGCAGTACAACTAATCGTTGCACTACCATGACATCGCACCAATATGACTCTCGACCTGCATGGACCACCACTAAAAACGTGTCACGACCCGCACCCGCTGTTAGGGCACAGGTACGTAACAACGCCCAGCCTACGCCGCAGAGTCGACGGCAGAACGATGTTCTAAGTCTCTAGCTAACCATCAACTCATGCAGTATATAATGTACTCGTCATAATCAACTCCAAACGGAGGACAAGTATAAGATATAGTACAACTCAATCTTAGTCTAAGCACGATAAGATAACACAGAAAATGACTACAAATAGAAAGACAACTACAACTACTGAAATAATAACAACATCTCAACAATCTGAAATACAACACAAGTCTCGAATCAATACAACAAGTCTAAAATAAGAACTAATGTAAGTCTAAAACTGTATCCCGATCACTGCTAAGTGTCGGGACCAAAGGTGGCTAATCCCTCGTCGGGTCCATAATGAGAAGGGCAAGCATCCTCGGGCTATTATCTGTAATATTTTCAACAGGTCCAGTCAGGACAGGAACGAGTACATCCCATCTAGGAAACCTAAGTAAATGACAGAGAACTATAAAACAGTTATAGACAGTTGTATTGATGAACATAGCAGTTTATTTTTAGGTGATGGTATAGAGAGACAGATAAAGTACAAAAAAGTAAGGTAACTAAAACAAGAGAAGAATCATGGCAATAAAGACTGTAAAATAGAATCTAGCTGAACTAGAGTAACATGATGAGTCCAGACAGTACAATATAAGTCGAGTGTAATCCCAATGTGAGTCTAATACAAGATGAGTCGAATGTGATTCCAGTACAGTATGAGTCGAATGTGATTATAATCATTATTCTAATAAGGTGATTCGAATATGGTGGTACGAATAATAGTTCACATGATGTTCTAATGATGATTTGAATCAATCCTCCAAGTGTGTTTTAAAATACTGAGATAGACATGTAAACGATTAAGGGTAATACGGCACACCGTACACCTGGCCAAGTGTGGAATGGCTATCGTTTGAATATCATTCACAGAGGGGTGGTTCAAATAGTAGAAATGTTCACATGTCTAATCAGTATTCCCCTGCCCATTCTAATACAAATGAATCCATAATCCAACACATAAAACGAATACAAGTCCAACCAGCACATGAAGATGCGAATAGGTGGTTCGAATAGTTCGAATGGTGATTCGAATAATAGAGGCAGGACGAGTAAAGTATGTGTGTCGTATACATGAATTCAGTAATAACAATACGTATTTGTAACAAAAATCAAATAGAACTAACTAGAACTGAAGTACAGTAATTGACAAGTAAATGAGAGAACTATCAGAGAATGTACTTGCCTGCTACTCTGAAAAGAGTAGTGTAATATCAGATGTCTGCACCGGAGTCACAATGTCCTAAACAGAGTAATATGGGTTATGAAATGTCCAGAATGGTAAATAAGAACATACAATACAATCTACATAATTTCTAGGCTAATCTAGGTCAAAGTCAAACTTAGGTCAACCATGGTCAACACTCTAGTCAAACTAGGTCAATCCTAGTCCAACAAGTCTCACTAGGTCTAACCAAGACTATCCTAGCAAGCAAACACCAATACAAGTCACACAAGTCTACATCACCCTACTCATGTGTATATATTCCATATACACACATTAGTACACCCATAGGCTACACTACCTAGGTTATAAGCCATATTCACATATTAGGCAACACACACATATCTATTTCCATATATCTATATACGCATTATATATATATCAATAGGCAATATCTATATTACATCACATTATCACATTAAGTTATATTATATATATATATATATATATATATATATATATATATATATATATATATATATATATAAATAAAATAATATATATATATATATTATATATATATATATATATATATATATATATATATATATATATATATATACATATACACATAGAGTGGGATAGGGAATAATACATATGTGGGTATGTGTACTCACAGTGTGCGTATAGATAGGGTACATGTGTGTGAAGAGAGTCAAACTCATATTTAGGTGTGAGTGTCATTAGCTATATGTGTTCCCAATTGCATAGTGTAGATGTGTGTGTGTGTGTGTGTGTGTGTGTGTGTGTGTGTGTGTGTGTGTGTGTGTGTGTGTGTGTGTAAACATGTGGTATATGTGTGTGTATGACAGGTATTAGGAAACAGTGCATTAGAGAGTGTCAATCTCAGGTTTCCAGTGCATCTCAGTTCAGACAGTGTGTATAAGTCACAGGTTTGTGATAGTGAAGTGTATGGGTGAGTGAGTGAGTGAGTGAGCATTATGCTCTTTGGATGACAGTGTGCAATGCATCCATTTCCAGATTTTCAGTCATAGGTTCTTAGGAAAAAATAGAAAAATAGTGTATTATCAAAACAGTGTATCAGTTTCCATTTCCAGAATTAAACAGTGTACAATGTGTGTAGATTAACATAGAAATCAATGTGGGAAAAATTAGTGTGTGTGTGTGTGTGTGTGTGTGTTCATGTCATAATGTGTGTGTACACCCAAATCAGTGTGTGAGTGTAGGAGTGTCTTAGGTGAGTGTCAAAAGTGTGTAATCTCAGGTTTTAAATAACAATCAATGTGTGTGAGTGTAGATGGTATAAGAAACAGTGTAATGTGCCTTCATATACTCAAGGATAGTGGGTAGATAGGTGTGTCCTAACATTGTATCAGTTCTCAAGATGAAGTTCAAAGTGTGTGTAACATGTGATTCAATGTTTTTCGTGTAAACAGTTCACTTGAAAACCAATACAATTCGAAACCACATTCCCATGCTAATCACAAACCTAACATGTAGGTTAATTCCTAGGTTATAAATGGGTGAAAAACCATTCAATTAATCATACATGAACAGTTTAATACATAGGAAAATTTAGGAAACAAGTCACAGTTTCTAAGTATCAGAATTTTAGGAATTTCCCCAAATTCCAAATCAAATAACAACTTGATAGTTCAAAATACTGGTTGGTAAATGAAGTCATATATGTGTTAGTGTCATAGGTGTCTCAGTGTCCAAGAGCTGGACACAATTCGTATCCAAACAACCACATGATACACAGACACAAAACTGTGCACACAAGCATCGTGCACGTGTGTCGAGTGAGGTAGAGACACGTGTGTAGCACCAACTGTGTTATAGTCGTGCACACGTGTAGAGGGGGTCTAGGGCTAGGGTTAGGATACCCTGAGTCGTGTCCACGATGTGTCTATGTGAGACACGAATACAGTGTCAGCAGCCCTATGGCCGACTGTGCACGACAGTGTCAAATCCGTGCGGGAAAGATTGTACCGCGTGTGGTGCATCATTTGCTCCTAAATTTTGGGAGCATGATGACAGACAATGCCCCATCCTCCCTACCAAATTTTGTGTCACCACGTGTCGTGTCCATGGAGAAATCAGACACGGGTAGCAGAACACTTGGTCGAGCCCCCGTACTGCGTGTCCAGAGTGTTTTAGGACACAAAAACCGACACAAATATACCTCAGTCTTCACAAACATCATTGCACACACATAGATCTAGGGATTCATGAAATTAGTTTTACAAAAATCGAAAATAAATACCTAAGTAACATTCTATCAAACACCTTCCTATACACTATGACACGTGTCCGATACGGACACCAAATGGACACAAAATCTACCCAAACTTTAGGGACAGCTAGGGGACACCTAGATCTGGCCTAATATACAAAAAAAATAGAATATTAGAACAATTAGAGGTATTTTACCTATAGGTGCAAATAGTAAGAAAAAGCTTCAAATGGGGGGTTCCTCCTTGCTAGCCAAATGCTCCAAATTGACCCAAAGCTGGGATTAATCTCCACAAACAGAAAATAGGAGAGTATTAGGCTCTAATACAAGAAACTAGAGTGGAAAAGGATTTAAAATGAGGAATCTATGGATTGGGGAAGATTGGACATACCTTTCTTTTTCCTATGTGTTGGAATGATATAAATGAGGCAAGAACTAATGAAGAGATTATTTATAGGGATGGGAAATAACCTAGTGGCTGGTCATAAAGGAAAGAATTAGGGTTAGGGTTTAGTCTAGTGGGCTTTGGGCCTAGTTGCACTAGCTAACTAGCTCAAGTCCTTAGTCTTTGGTCCAATACAAAAATCCTCCTACTCTCTTCATGAAACTTAGCCAACTTAAGTCAACCAAGACCAACTTAAGTTAGATTAGGGTCCATACTGTATTAACTAAGTCACCAAAGTCAAGGTCAAAGTCTAGGACAGTCTCTTAAGTCACGGCTAGCAAAAGTTAAAATTAACAATCACCAATATAATAAATCATAAAATAATTCAAAGAGGCCAAATGACCAAAATACCCTCATGCTCAAAAGTAAAAATAAATCATCCTAATGACATGGTTAGGCTCTAGGTCATGCAGTCTCTAGGGTTACACTAGTAAACATCAAAATCACAAGTCATTGATCAAAATGGTTTTAAATTAATTTTTTTAAAATCACCAAAAATCATAATATGATTTAAATGCAATAAATAATGATTAAAAATACAAAATTTCAAAAATACCCTCATTTCAGAAACTGGGTGTTACATGGAGGCAAAGGGTTCTCCTCCTGATGCATCGGCGTCTGAGATATCTGGCCCTCCTAGTGCATGGGTGCCGGCTGCGGTACGAATCCCGCATGGATAGATGGAGTCATCGGGATGGTCTGAACTCGTCTGAAAGTCTGGGTGTCCGTAGGATCTGGAGTCCTATCATCGCTGGGCGAGGTGTCGGATGCCTGGGTAACGCCATAAGTCATGCGTCCACTGTGCAAATGCATCTCTCTGATGGAGACAAAACTTCCATAAGCTAGGTGCATGAGACAAGCAAGATACGAGATATTAAATCATAAGATTAGGAATGCAGAAGTCAAAAGCGATAATTAATTTGGATGAGATTCAACATTCCTAGTCCTAATTGCAGGCTAGCGTCGGTTTTACCCTAAGCGATGAACTGAGACCTGCATGGGCCACCACTAAACTATGTCACGCCCCACTTCCAAATATATGAGATTATGGCCTAACCTGGCTAGCTGATACGACCTAGAGTGAGCTACCTAATTTAATGGACTTACTTAGGCGTACTACGCTGTAAAAGTAACTAACCAAACACAGGCAAATATCTAAATCTCATCCACAAATGGCATAGAAAGGAAGTGCTGAATATAAACACAGAGTAGTCTGAAAGTCCAAATACAACTGAAAAAGAAATACAAGTCTGGTGGAAACAATTCTACAGTACATCAAAATGAAAGTACATGAATAGAAGATAACTAGCTAAGAGTATCAGCTAACTAGATATGAAACTCTCAGCCCAAGTAGCAGCATACCGAGGTCAAAGGAACTCCTCAGGGTAGACCTCGTAGTCCTCAACAAAGTCTCCCGCCTCAGCTCCGACACTGTAAATCGTCGAGTATGTGTGCTCGTCGGGATCTGGAAAAGAACCATGTCCTCAGGGGATATAGCAAGATACAAATAGGAACATGCCATAAAGTAAATACTGATCTAACATAAGGGAAAGCGCTAACCAATCTAAGTGTATGCATACAAAGACAACTTTGGAACGTATGGGTAGGTAAAAATAATTTCGTCGAAGCACGGGCCAACGTCGGATCACGAGCCGAAGGATATGCGTCGGAACACGGGCCGAGCGTCGGATCACGAGTCGATTAGCACAATACTAGCGTACCTCCAGACCAAACCTAGCGCGCAGCTAGTGGCCGCTGCCGAATATACCCACTAATAAGTACCTATGCCCATAACCGGGCCCCCACTGAGGCTAACATAAAATAATGTAATTGTCTGTCCCATACGCCTACTGGTTGTCTTTCCCGCTCCGTGATGTATAAGTCGCATCCACGATCCAACATCTACTCTCTATGAAGAGTCATCTATCCAGGACTATCGCTACCCTATATGTGCCGTCACACGAGCCACTCGTACTGATGGCCAGTCGAGAGCGACAGCACGTGCCATGATCTGATCTCACTCAGTGTCGTGTCGTAACACGTTTTATGGTCAAGGGAGTTGTAACAACAACTCCGTAACTAAGGGTATATCGTCTAGAACTAGGCCAAGTGGGTAGTCCTAAATGTCAATGCCATCATCGACTACACCCGAGATAATTATCGGTCTCTACTAACCAAGTCAACGCTAATAAGAGTATAATGGTGTATATGTAAAACTGTAAATACAAGGCAAGGTATACTTGTCTTCAATCCCGCAATGTACAAATAGTGCTCCGGTCCCTCCTACCTCAATCACGCCGTCCAAAAGACCTACAATCACACAACCAAGGCTCACAATATGCTAGATGAACATCCAAGACCATACATCTATCCACACACAAAGTAGAGAGTACGTTATTCGTACGGGATACCACATTCAAATACTAAGTTACATTTATCTAAGAAAGTACACATACAACTCTTCCTACATATTAGGGACATACACCTACAAGAATAGTGTTATAACCACAAGTTGCTCATGAGAAGTATATATGTACAAGCATAGAAATTATACATACACAATCCTATTTTATATATAATACACAAGTATCCCTAGAGCATATATATATATATATATATATATATATATATATATATATATATATATATATATATATATATATATATATACAAGTATAGAAATTTATATACGTAAGTCCTATATTTGAAATGATACGTATGTACATGAGTATACATAGAGTATATATATATGGAAAGTACAATTACCATAGATAAGGAGAACAAGTGTGTGTATATTGTATATATATATATATATATATCGGCCGTGGCCGTGGTCCGAGGCAGGCCTCGCGCTACTCCCTCCTCCGTGGGAGCGGCCCCCTCCCTCGGCGATTCCTCCCCTTGCGACCGCCGCCCCGGCCGTGGAGTCACCCCTGCCCTTTTCCGCTGCGGACCCCGCCCCTCCACCGGTGGGCCAGCTCGCGGCGTCTCCCTCCTCCGCGTCGGTGGTCTACTATCAGGACCCCCTCTCCCTGAGGTGGTTCTGGTATTCCACCCCTGCCCAGGCGGCCGCGGCCCTCCCTGTCCAGCCTCCGGTCGCCCCTTACTGGGCCTCCCCTTACTCCGTCGACTCCGGCGTCCCCGCTTCCGAGTCGTGGTGCCCCTACGGCCGCTACCCTCCCCACCGCCGGGCCTAGGGTTCTCCGGGCCCCCTCGGCGCCCCCCCTCGTCCGTCCGAGCGATCCCCCTCCTCGCACGACCCCCCCTCTGGCCTCTAGCCCCGCCGCTCCGGGACTCCCCGCCTCCTCGCGCGCCGGCGCCTTCGCCTCCCCCTTCCCCGCCTGGGCGCGTTGCCCCTCCGGTGGTTTCTTCCTAGCTCCGGGTTGCCCCCTGTCCAGGAGGATCCCCCCAGCCGCCGTGGCTCTCCCTCCTCCTGTCGTGGCCTCCCCGGCGCCGTGGCGCTCCCCGCCGAGTCGACGCCCAGCCGAGTCGTCGGCTTGCGTGTGGGGTGCTCCCTCGGGACGCGCCCTCCCCATCGGGCCCAATGTCGGTTCAGTCCCCCCCTCGGGACCCGCGTTGGGCTGCCAGGTGCCCCCCTTTCTCCGGGTTGCGTGTTTTCATTTTGATTTGAAATTTGTATTTTGGCCGGTTGTGTTGGCCACATGGGCCGGTTGTATAGGCCACGTGGTTTGTTTGTAGTGCTGGTTCCGTTTCAATAAAGCTTTCTGTTTCCAAAAAAAAAAATATATATATATATATATTATATATATTAATATATATATATTATTATATATATATATATATATATCTATATATTTATATATATATATATA